>PYUH01000859.1:63668-79168 GCA_016808085.1 Suaeda aralocaspica
AAAAAAAAAAAAAAAAAAAAAAAAAAAAAAAAAACAAGTGAAAACTTTAGTATTATATATCATCAAAGTCTTTGGTATAGCAGCCTTTGCTAAATTAGTGACCATGTATATGGTAGATAAAGTTTATGCATTAATTTAATGGCATCAATCTAAAAGACGGTGATGCATATATAGTAGGTGAAATTTGTCAAAAGATTATGACTAGGGAAAGATTGAATTAATCAAAAGAATTCAACTCCACAAATAGTATAATTTATCAAGTTGAATATTGTTTGATTACATATTAATCATACTATTTAGTGAGGAGTTAGGTACGCAATATTGTATTTTGTATTCTAAGATAACAGTGAAATTATGACTCGATTCCAATACTGTTCATTTTCTTTAACGTTTTGGTTTTTTATGCAAATCAAAACTTAGAGGAGGTAATTTGGGTATTAAAATTAAAGGGGACTTGACTTGAGCATAAGAGAGGATTAATTGAGCACATAATTCCCCCTTATAATTTTTATAGCGACCAACAATAGCGCTTTGGTCGCTAGCTAACGCGATTAGTTAAGATGTGAGATCAAATTTCATTTATATCAATTGTCTTTGTGACACATTTATGCAGCTAATCAACTTAACTTTAAAGGCCGGTCATTGATAATCAATTGATATGTCATGGACTTATGGTGATTGTTACAACAAAAAACGTTCGTATAAGACCAACTAACCAAGTCGACAATTGTTATCCCACTGCACCCATCTATTTGCAAATATCAAACAGTTAAATTTGTGACACAATTCAAGTCTTAGCCTAATTAATTTTGGTACGTACATGTCAATACAATATTCTATTGATTAAGTACGTTAATCCAATTGGAATGTTGAACAATTAATTCTTTATGCGACCAAAGAAAACAATGATTTTGGATTTGTGGTAGTGGGTAGGTGCGGAGAGTTGGTAGTTAAAGTTGTAGTGTGGACACTTGACATACCCAATCTCCCACTTACTTGATTATGGATTAACTTATTCAACATTTATCTTCCTATTACGAGAAATTATAATGCCTTTTCAAACTACACTTTACTATTTTAGATAAGAATTTTTTTTATTTGGGAGTTTTCATAAATATAAAGTAGGTGATTTCAATTCTTGAAATTCAAATTGAATCTATTTATCTTTAAATTTGATTAAATAATCAGGTCCTATTCTTTTAAATTGAAGCATAGTTGAAATGAATTAAATCAATTCAAATTGAATTGCATAGCTGAAGTCAAGTACTAATAATAATAATGATGATGATGAAGCGGAGCTGTATAGAATCGAACCGAACTAATCTGAATTAAACTTTCAAAAATTTCAATCCGATCCAAAAGAACAAGGCCTTAATAGTCTATAAGACATATGGTTCAAAGGAGTTGAAATCAATAAATGGACTAATCTTTATAAATTGTTTTTTTTTTACAATTAATAATTGGGATTTATCCATTCTAAGAGCACAAGGTAAAGTCTATTAATTTATAAAGTCTTAAGTATAAAGGATACTTAGGCCTTGTTCTCATCGTCTTATTTTTACTTATTTTCAGCAAAAATAAGTTCAGTTCAGCAAAAATAAATTCAGATCAGCAAAAAAAAGTTCATTTCAGCAAAAATAAGTTCAGTTCAAAAAAAACAAAAATCTATATGTATTTTGCAAATTAATTTGTACATGGATATTTATATGTGCAAATCTTTTTAAATGAGAAATTATGGTATAAAAATAGTAGAATATAATTTTAAAAATATTTAGGTAGCATTTTCGAAGAGAATATTTATTGTATGGAAATAATATGTAAAAAAAATATATATATTTACATATGATTTTATATTTTTGATGGAAAATTGGAAATGTATTATTTTATATGAAAATAAATATATGTTAATATAGATATATGATAATATTATAATACATGAAAACTATATGATACTAAAAAGAAAATGATAAAATATTGTGCATTCCTTTGTCCATAAGATTCTTGAAATTTGAGGGAAAAAAATCAGATTATATATAATTTAGAGATTATAATAAATCAATTATTTTCACCTAAATAAAATTCAATTATAGTATATAATTGCCCTATAATTTTTAATTAGTATAAAACAAATTCAGCAAAAATAAGTTCAGTTCAGCAAAATAAAGTTCAGATAAGCAAAAATAAGACGAGGAGAACAGAGCCTTAATAAACAGACGTATATATATATGAATATAAATAAGCTTGTTCATGATTGATTAATAATATGAATATAAATGAGCTGATTTATTCATGATTGATCAATATATATATATATATATACAAGCTTGTTCTTGAAAATAAACAGACGTATATTCATGAATATAAATAAACGAGTTGCTCTTGATTTAAATGAATGATTACATTTATATAATTATATATCCACGGACAAGCTAAAGAGAAGCAATACTTTTTTAATTTGATTAATAATATTTGCACACTCTCAAATCAATAAGCCACATTTCTTAACCATCTAATTTAGTAATTTGATTAGCATTTAGCTTATAAATGAAATAAATGCATATATATATATATATTTCATAAATTGGCAATAAAATTAGAAACTCGTCTTTCTTCGATGTAGGGCAACTCATTAAATAAATCACATTGATTACAGTTAAACACCTTAAAAGGGTTTGTTTGTTTTGGAGGAAAACATCTTTCCGAAAAATGATTTTTCATCATTTTTCCATTTTCCTTTGTTTGTTTTGTTAAGGGGATAAAATCAATTTTCTCAAAGGTACTCTTTAAAAAGAAAACTCACTTTCCTTTTGTAAGTAAGGTATGAGAATTTTCTTCCACCAAAACAAATAAAGGAAAACTTGTTTTACAATTTTATTTTCCATTGAAAACTATTTTTCTTAGAAAATTATTTTCCATGAAAAGTGTTTTCATAGCGTATATTGAAAACATGCAACGAATGAAGCTACTGTTAAACATTAATTTTCAGAGATTACTATTTTACAATTACAAAACCATTAAATAAGGACAACTCTGTAACTTAAATAAATATATATTACATTATTACCAAAGGCAAAACAACATGAACAAAAAAATACTACTCCATGTCTGTCCAAAAAGCATGCACTATGCAACTTGGAGAAAAAAAAGACACCATGCAAACATCAAACTTGTGCGAATTTTTTTCCTAGAAGAAATAGGCATGAAATAATCACACAACCCTGAAATCATCTTAATAAGCATTTCTTGAAGATCTTCCAAAGTATGTTCTTCCTATTCATGAAACAATACCAATGATTCAATATAACATCATTAATTTCAGGCTTAATTGTATATGTATGTTCGACTCGATTATTATATCCTATATATCCCAAACGATATGTACCTGGTTTTTGGTTCTTTTGATTGTGTCAGCCATTTCTTGCATAAAATTTATATTGTTCTGCATCAAGTAGTTGTATAGAACTTCAATAGACGTAGTACGGTAGTAGCAGTCGTACTAATAGTAATAGTTATTGGAATAATGGTTTTAAAAGCCTTGATTACTAGCTATTTGATGGACATTTCTTGGATTTCCTTGAGAAGTAATGACTAATTATAATTCCATATTATAACCCCTTTTATGAGCTTTAAAGTGGTTCTTTTATGACCAAAAATAAGATGATTATAAAAATAATAGATTCATTCAGAGCAATTTGCCCAACCTCACAAATGAGTCTCATGAATCCATCAAATCGTTTTCATAGGACCACTCATATCATGGGCTATGGAATCATTAAGAACTATAAGCTCAACTTCTACATAAATATTATTAGGTGGATTACTCTAGTGCTTTTCAAATAGCACTAAACTCATGGGTTAATTCATTAAGAGTGTTATTAAAAACTCAACCTCACATGATATATAATTGTGTTCAAAATAAATATTGCTATGTATATGAGTATATAAAAAATATGTAAGCTTAATTAAACCCCATAAATCATATTTCTTGACATCTCAAGCTTCTCACCATAGTACGTATTATCATATTGCACAATGTATTTCCTCTTTACAAGTCTGCAACAAAATAAAAAATTCAAATTACATATCATAAATAACTTATTTCTCTCAATAATGACACTTTTTTTTTTTTGTCTAGAGATTTTATTTCTCTAGCTTATAGACTTCTATACAAAGATAGACTCATATATTAAGTTTTACGTAACCAATCCATTGAAACATATCCGAGAAAAGTTTTCAATTTAATTTCTAAAAGTTAGAAAAAATACTTCTTCCACTAGATGTCTTCATTATAATATATATATCTCTCATGGTCATCATCACCCAACTATTTATAGAGTACTTATAGATGCTACAAGTCTCATATTCATCAATACAATAATTAAAATGTCACAAGAATTTGTAACCTCCAACTTCATATTGCATTAAAATATTTTGATCATAAAGGGACCTTTTAAAGCTCATACAAGGGGTTATAATATGGAATATAATTAGCCATTATTCCCCAAAGGAATCCAAGAAATGGAATCCAAGAGATGTCCATCAAATAGCTAGTAATCAAGGCTTTTAACGCCATTATTCCAACAATAGTAATCCCCCAAGAAATGTAATTAAAGAAGCTAAGGCATGTCCAAGAGATGTTAAACTTACTTCTTCATCATCATCTGAAAGGAGATCAAACAATCCTGCATCATACACTGATCTCTTACCCTTATCTGACAAAACTGCCCAAAAAACAAATAACCATAAGTTTGGAAGGTTAGAGCATCCACAATAGTACAACTCTCAAAGAGGTTTCTTCTACTGTCATATCATCAAAAGGACAAATCTATCATAAACAAAACTTTTACCAACAATAGACAAATTCCATTGAGGTTTATGTGTCGGACCCTAAAATATACCTTTTTGTTTTTATATTAATATTGTTCTCTCACACAAAATGCCACATATACAAATACAAATATCTTCTTATTTTCAAACATTTCCTTATTACAAAGCTCAAGCCCCATGAGTGGGGATTTGTTTATGAACCTCAAAAAATGAGAACAAACCTGATAACAAACCCCTTATTGTGAATGCCCTTATAATCTAAGCATCTAGCTATGTCTAGGACAAACTAACCTGATCTTGATGGACTTATATTTGTATCTCGGATATATATCTGAGGATCACATGAACAATTATCGATGGTAATTGGTAATACGAAGTATTAAATAGTGATAATGCAAAAATGAATTTACAAGGATTTCTGCTTCAAAAATATGATGACAACGTATATCAAAATGCAATCCAGTCCAAAATTATTATGTTTTATTTAATTTTCTACATGAATATTCATTTGGTCATTTTATCATAAAATATACCACTTTTTTAATGGTAATAAAAATTATACAAATAATTTGGATGGACATTGGCTTATGAATTTCATATCAAATTTTCAATTGAAAATTTATTTCTGTAACCATCATCTATCAAATGGAGCATAATATATAGTTTTTTTGTCACCTAATAGAAAATTTTGAACGTTTACTATGATCCTAGCAATGTGCATCATATTAATGTCATCATTGGCAAATATGAGTAATAATTGCCTTTGAGGCCAACTTAGACCTAGCTCCTCTTCTTATTCATTCTTTCCAAAATTTAAGTAAATATTTCCCGTTTGACTAAACTAAAAGCCAAAAGTCAACCAAAAAGTCAGAAAAAAAGAAAAAAAAAAAAAAAAACCGGAGTAATTGCTAAACAAGGCCGAATTGAAATTAGAAGCTTACTGGAGTAAGCTAAGCCAATTCTGGAATTTGGTAAAATCTTTTTTTTAGCTTCCCCTGCATGCGGCAAATAGTGGGTCTTTCATCCATCTATAATTAGGGTACCACTTCTGCAACCCCTCAACCATAATTATATTCAAAGTTATTTTCATAAAAACACGTAATATAACAACGAAACAAACATGCATGTAATATGGTATCGATCAATTAGAAAGCTAAGCTGCATTAATTAAGATATGTACCAATGCAAGAGAGCGGTATGCACCGAATTTCGCTAGAGGTGGCTTGTTTACATAAGCCTAGGACTCTATAGTAGCAAGATGAGCTTGAAGATAGTGTTTCAATTTCAGCCATTTTGATTGTGTGCACGTACAAGAAATTTTGAGAAAGTATATTGTGTTTGCTTTGTATTTGAGGTTTTGGAAGTTTAGTTATAAACATCTAACTAATTTCCATTGGTGTGGTAGTTAAAGTTGACGTTATTTATGATTGTCTGTTGAAGTAGAAGTTTCCACGCACAGGTTTTGAAACAACTTATTAGTACAGTGAGCAAATGGACTGATTTTATAAAAGATGTGGTGATCCATCAATTTTTCTTGGGTCCTTTTGTCTGTGGCATATTATCAAAGATTCAAAGTATATTATGTCGTACGGAGCAATGTAGTATAAAAGAAGTATGGAGCATTTTTTTTGTTGTATAATTTGTATTCCGTATTTGTATGGCCTGTTTGGTGGGTTGTAAAACATATTGCTAGATACTGTGTCTTATCCTTGCCAAAAAAGACTTTGTAGCCTAAACTAAGCTTCGACCCGCCTGTGAGATTGTAGAAGGAATCTTTCCTTGTATGGCCAGTTGTATTGGATCAGCCCCATATCGTCCTCGGAAGATGTGAGCCACAGGTATGGTTGGTTGGCTATATAATTTCCACGCCTGTTTGAACAGAATAGACTGATTTAGATGATCCAGATTTCTCAATCCCAAGCCACCTTGATACCTATGCTGTTCTAGTAGAATCCTTTTTTTTTTTTTCCAGTAAATTGGCTTATTGGAGTTTGTGGTTTTCCAACAGAATCGGAGGGAATCCTTCGTGATTGTTGAAAGCACCTTCTTAGGGATGCGGTAAGTGGACATGATGTGAGTTGCCGTAGTTAGGAGAATTGAGTTGATGATGATCAGCTTCCCACTTTGTGACATTGTTGAGAACCTTCAGGAATGAATGGTTGTCTTGATTTTATCTACTAGCTCTTTGTAGCAATGGGACGAACGACCATCCACATTCATTGGAACTCCCAAATATTTGTTAAATTTCGGGATCTCTTTGACTTGTAATCGTCTGGTGAGGAATTTTCTGTATTTTGTCGGGGTATTCGGACTAAAAATGATATCCCATTTGTCATAATTAACCGTTTCTCCTAACACTGTACATATGTCATCAAGAAGCCGTCCTAATGAAGTTATTGATTTCAGCATGGCCCTGATGCAGAATAGGGCATCATTCGAAAAAAAGAGATGATTGATCGGTGGAGACTGTTTGCCTATGCGGATTCCAGGGATACTCCCTATTTGGTTGTAATGGTGTAGTTGCAGAGCCAGAGTTTCCATAATTAACCGGTATAAACAAGTAAGGGGAGAGTGGGTCGCGTTGGCGTATACCTCTTGTTGGTTTGAAGCAGCGAGTTGGGATTCCATTGACCAGGACACTGTAGGTGATTCTCCGGAAAACTTCCCCCTAAAGAATGATTGATGTGTATTAAATGATCGTTAAACCAAATTACTGGTTTAAGTTGGCCGTTGACAATAATTTTACTGTACACCGGGTGTATACAATATTCATTCACAAATTTATCTTGAATTGCCTAGATTGTTATCAATCTTGATCCATTTTGATTAATATACAAATTTAACCATTTTGGTTCATAACTTAGAATTTTAGAAATCTTGATCCATATTTCTGATTTGGAGATGTTCTATCATCTTTTTCACTAAAGATTGTTAATATCAAGTGACCAAGTAGCAATTGGAGATGTTAGATATAGTTGACAACAGACAAAGTGATTCTCCAGAAAACTTCAATTATGATGAATTTTCAGACCATAGACACAACAATTCCACTCAAGGTAGTCTTGAACAATACAGCTGCCTTCAAACAATTCAGCTATATATACCTACAAGTTGTACATTAAGCGCCCAAATCCCATCAGACCAGAAAAGCGCGAATAAAGTCTTGCATCCACTACCACTGCATTCTACAAACTGAAATAACACAAATTTGGATCTAAACTTCGAAATGCCATGGCCAGTATCAGTCCTTCAATCATGAACAAAGATATACATACAACTAGCAAAAGTTTGTGAAACAACCTTCCTGCACACTTGAAATTGCATTATATAAACACAAGTGGAACTCCTCTTTCTTTAGTTTGTATACAAATTCAAGCAACTGGAATTATTGCTCAACTGTATAAGTAACACAAGTTACAAAAGAACAAAAAAATATATATATTGTATGTCACACATTTTTCTCCCTCTCACTCCCTCTCTCATACCCCAAATCCAAATTTAAACACAGGGACAATAAAAAAAAACACCCCAGGGAAAATAAAGAAAGAAAATCAAAGGGAAAAAGTTACCCTTGTAAAAACAATCAGTGTTTTTTTATCTATAGCTTTCTATTTGCAGCTCTTCGTTTCGCTTCTGCTGAAACTGGTTGTAGCCTTCCATTTTTTTGGCTTCCGTTTGGTAGCTTCTTTGATGGTGAGGGAGATGACGTTGGTATCATAGATTTGCTGCGTTTGTACAAAATTATTTGAGAATACATGACACATTGATAAAGCATAGAATTCAAAAGATATATGAAGATTATGATGGGAAATACACTTGTACATTGCTTTCTTCGACTTTTTAGTACCAAGAATACTTTGTCCCTTACGTTATATAATTTTCAGTTCTGCTCTTTACGGCTAGCTAAGCATCAATTGACCATTAATCTCTTTATTCACATAGTGATAAAACTATTTATATTGAAAATTCAAAAGTATTCGTTGAAACTGATCTATGAACTTATGAAGACTATAACTAGTTACATTTTGTTTTTCATAAAATCCCTATGTTTGTTGTTGCAAAATGTAAGGTTAAGTAAGAAAAAGGGAAGTAGAAGTTTTTGGATAAAAGTAATGCAAATAAATCTAAAGGTTGGTTAAATGAGAAGTTTATGCAAGCAATGAATCCAGCAAGGTCACAAACTCATTACTTACCTTAATTCAGGACTCCTAGTAGGCTTGCCATTAGGTTTCTTCGATTTCAATCCAATACCGTTGGAAAGTGTGGGGAGTTTACTATGATTATATTGCCATAGTAAATCTGGCTCAGATGAGTCACTTGTGGCAGCATCAAGCTCATCCAAGTCATCCGCATTAGTCACTTCGAATTGATTACCTCCGCTAAACATGTTAAAAGATTGCTCTGAATATAGTTTGGAGTCATCTGGTAAATATTTCTGGTAGAGAGAATCGGCTATGAATCCATTATCTGCTGTATCCCAGCATAAACGACTCCCTGTTTTGGGAATTGAATCCTGCTTATTGACCATGATCTTATCTACCCATTCACCGGAATCTAGGTCCTTCTCATCATATCCATATCCATACTTTTGCCCAGGACTATTTACAGGAGGCCATGGAGGTGAAGTCTTTAACAATTCATCGAGGTCAAAGCTTTGTCTTTTTGGTCTTGATGAAGACTTGTTGCAGACCTGAAAACCAGAAAATTGAGACTCCAATAAGTAAACAAAATGCTATTCAGATATCATGGGTATCACTATCAGTTTAAGAATAGAAATCATAATTGTAGAGCAAGCTCAAAAACACCAAGACATATCCTATATAATATAAGGCAATGGCAAATATATCAGCATATCGTATTATGGAGTACTATCTAAAATTATATTAGCTATTGGAGCATTGCAAATTGGTTTTTATATGTATAGTCAAGTTAACTATATATGGATTGGGGAAGGTTGACCATTACTCATTTTACCCCTTCAAAATCAATCTTTTTGGATGCTAAGACCAAAATGAAAGCAAACCAAATTAAAGTTTGAAAAACATAGCCAATATTATTACCTCTATGCTAGCAATATCTCCGATTGACTGCTCATGTCTACTTCCATCAAACAATAAATTTCCTCCTTTTAGGTTTGAACGACGTGGGGAGGGGGCATCAGCTTTCCCTCTATATCTTTCAGGGCTGCTGGATCCAGACTGATGAGAACGAACAGATTCAGCATCTTTCCTTGCCAATGCCGCCTTAAGACTGGAAATCTGAAGCACATGTACAAGCAATCAAGCATGAGTATATGAATGACAGCATCAAATCAGCATGCAACTGATATCAACAGCGAGCTTCTACCTGTTCCTTGAGCTCCTTTACATCTGTGCTGTCTTTGTTTACTCGTGCCGCACCAAGTTCAACAGTGGCAACTCTCTCTGCAAATTTAAGTGTACTTAAAGTCTCTCCAACTGCTTCTGCTTCAGGACTTATGTGAACAAACATCAGTGTCTTGGCCTGTCCTCCTGTAACAAAAATAGAAACATATTAAAAACCAGAATTTAAGAGTTGGAGCTTGAAAGAAAAAATGAAAAGAAAAAAGGTCATTCAGGTTAGATGGTCGTGAATTAACCTAGTGAATCTTGGAGCAATTGTGTTAATTTGCTGTTCCTGTATGGAACATGTGAGTTTTTCTGAGCAAGTGAAGCAATCACATCTCCTAAAGCTGAGAGAGATTTATTGATGTGCTGTGCTTCTTTTAACCTATCTCCGGTCACCTCTGATTTGTCTACCCTTTCACTACCTGCCAAGTCAACCAGATGCATACAGCCACGCAGAACGGCACCTGTTGTCAAATCTCTCCCTTGAACGTGAACGGTCAAGCAACTGCAGATGTAGATTGCTAGTTCAGAGTTACTGAAAAAAGAAAGAAACAGATGGACTAATATATACTAATATCATAGTGTGCATCAACACACCTGTGAGAACGACTACTACGGTCATTTAGGCTTGTCGCACCAACTACCCTGTTTCGATGTCCAACATTCATCAAATGAATGACATCAGATGTTGATGAAACGGGAACAAGGCTTGCTTCTGGGACATTGAGTCCATTTTGAGAACTGTTACGGATTTCTAATGTATAAACGTGTTAAGGATAAGCTGATAATTGAATGATTTTGCCTGCCCAGTATGTTGATCAATTTAAACTTTCATGTCGTACAAACACTTAGCTAACACAATACAAAAGGCCATAGGAAGTGAAGAATATCCAACAAATGGAAAAGGATATCTTTTATTGAGCCCGTCACTAACAAGAAGATCCCTGACTTGCTCATTATAGATCTCAATCATCTGGACAGCAACATCATAGCGAAAAGTGTCTTTCCTTTGCTCCGCAAGATAAAATAAGTCACCCAGAGATCTGTAGTTTACACCTTGACTCTGCTCAGTGAGGTCTTTTGGTCCAGACTAGAGAAAAAGATAAAAGAGTGGAAGGCTCATCAGCATGCTAAAAGAAACTGTGTATTACCGGAGATCAGAGCAAATTATAATATACCATGGTAAATGTTTTCCCAGAACCAGTCTGGCCATATGCAAATATACAAACATTGTAACCATCGAGAACAGAACGAATCAGTGGCTGCATGTCCGAAAAGACTTCAGCTGTAGTACATTATGAAACAGCAGTGTTAGAAACTTTCCCAACAGCAAAGAAATTCTTGTAAGATGAAGTATTTCCTCAATCACTAACCCTGTGTAGCAGCTGGACCAAAAACTTTGTTAAAGCTGAAAGATTTGAGGCCTTTTCCATGCTTTGATGGTGCCCTGATCGAAATACATCCTTCCTCAAAGTGTTCAACAGTACTTAGATAGCTTGAATGCCCATTTAAGAAGGGCCTCACACGACAATAAACCCTAATACTCCCTATCAGATGGGAAAGAATGACCAGAAAATTAGAAATTAGTTGTGATATTTTGGATAAGCAGAAAAGACTTATCACAGCAATAGTGTAGAAAAAATTGACAGGCAGCAGAAGAAGCACGCAATTTACCCTTGAGATCTTGCACTTCGTTGTACAACCTCCTATTTTCTTCAAGAACCTTGTGATATCCACTAGCAGCTTGAGCTAAGCTATACATGTGAGAACCTGGCAAGGAGAAATTCATCAGGTCTCATAGTTCACAACCTCATCATTTCCTCTTTTCACTTGTTTCAATATTATATGATAGTAGTTGGTGCAATTCTCCATACCTAGGTTTTGAAGATCCTCTTGAAATCTTGTTTGGATAAACTGCATGCCAGCTTTAGTAGTACGAAGAGTGAGTTTCAACTCCTAAGAAACCAGCTATCACCAGTTAGTGTTCTCAACATAAAAGGGTTCGTGTTACACAGAGAAACACTGGGTCAACTCCTAACCTGGATATCTCGTCCTTGCCGTTCAAAGATCTCATGTTGCTTCATTAGTTGAATTTTCTGTTGTTCGGAATTACAACTTTCCTGCTTCTTGGTCATAGAAAAATTTCTATCTCCTACCTTCAGTATGGCATTTAAAGATGTCATACAGAAAAAAAGAAATTAATAATGCAAAATCTAAAGTTACAATTATGGTTTGAAATCACAAGCAAATACACATAAATGAGAAATGATCACTTGCTTTAGAGATATCAGAAGACATCTTTGAAAAGGATTTCTTGCCATGTGATGCAGAGAATTCTTTTGAAGTGGCTTGCCTTGGTTGGTTACCCTTGAATAACAAATAATGATGCAAATTATCATGCTATGATTAGCAGGGAAAATTTATCCTCTTACACAGAACATCCATCCACAAACTACAAAAACAAATACCGTATCATTTTGGGAGCCAATGCGCTGCTCAAATTCCTCCACAACCTTACTAAGAATCGACTCTACTAACTGCATTGAACAAAAACGCAAGTTTGAGGGAAGCATAAACAAATTAAACATTACTTATTTTAGCAGGACATATTCTGAAAGATTTTAGCTACTTTAACAACATATCCACTGATTTGTTGCTATTTTGCACCTCTAGCAGCAAAGCTTATGATTGGTATGAACTTTTTTAAACCTTCTCTCTCTCAGTGATAGAACACTTGAATACTGTCAATAATTAAGTGTCAATTGACTCTAATAGCTTGTTTAAAGGTGAAGGAGAAAGTCGCATTCCCATAAGCATTGTTGTGGTGCTTTTCTCATAAATAACTCCCTACATATTCATTGCCATTACGTATTGATACCATTGATTTACAGCTTACAAAACAGGAAAAAAAAAAAGAAAAAAGAAAAAAAAAAAGAACTAATCTCAATGAGCTAGGATTCCTGCATATATACGTCTAAACTAACCTGCGGAACTTCTTCGGGATTCTTATCCATTAGAAGTGCTTGTACAAGTGCACTAAAAGATTGGGAATTTGGCTGCAAAAAGGTGAAATATGTTACTCAAATGTAATGGCAAGAGCAAACACTTGCAAGTAGTGACACATGCAGTAAACAACAGAAGAGGGTCCATATATTAAAATGCACCATTCGAAACCAACCATCTTATTGTTGTCCAATTCATGAGAAAGTGCATTCAAGGATTTCTCAGTCAGTGATGAATTCCTTGCCACCGAATTAGTGAAAGGATCTGACTTGGTACGCACAAATTGTTTCACAGACGTGTTGGGTTTTGCATTGCCACCGAATTTCCACACCCCGGTCCCCCCTGCCTGCTTCCATTCATAATAGGATTTGAGAGCTAGAACAGAATTTACCGCCCTTGCCGATATTCCTCCCTGGATAGACATAAACATAAATAACTTTCCCTTTAGAAAATCGAATATAGTAAAATCATACAAAGAACAGACTAGCAGAATTCCATCAAATTCACTGACTATAAGCTATGATCATCAACAAATTGAGGCCTTAAAATGTACAATACATGGTACGAAAATTCACAAAAACATAGTTTAATCATACTTGCTCAAGGTCAGATGCCTCAAAGGTAGGAAGTCCCAATTCTTCAGCTGCTACAAGAAAGTTCCTAACATTTTCAAAGTACTGATATGCTGATAATGCTGCTCCATCAGGTACACAAGCAGAATCAGTAGGACTCTCCACCACCTGAAATTCGCGGTCCATATATAAATCAGCAAAATTCAGAAACAAACACATGGAAAAAGAAAAAACAAAAAAAAGGTGAAAATATTTAGTTAAAACAAAGAACAACCTTTTGCACAGCTCCAGGTTGAACCTTGTTAAGGACATTACAAAGGATCATCCCACTTCTCAAACCAAGCCTGAACTCTTCTTCCGACGGCTCAGCCGGAAGGTCTTTCGCTGCCACAACCCCAATCATTCTCCTAAGCCAACTTGCTGCTTCATTTCTTCTCATTGCTACATAAAGTAAAACATCAATCAAAGCCTAATTAGCACTAACAACTACTCTAATCAATTACAATTTAACTAATTCATCATATAACTATAACTACTACTCTAATCGAATCCCGTCCACATCATTATCGTTGCCACTACCCAAGAACCAAAAACTACTCTGATCAATTACAATTCACCTACTTTTTTTTTCCTTTTTTTCCCAATTAAATTAATTCAAGTAATATTAGTATTATTACAAACTCGAATTTTGTTCATATTATTGTAATGCATAATCAAAAGACATAAATGGGGTTACAAACAAATGATCCAAAACCTAAGTTGCACATATTTAATCAAAGATTATACTTTATAGCACCCAAAACATTTTTGTTTAATGCAACAAAATTACCCAAATATTGCAAAATTATTACAAAATGCAACTCATTAAAATAAACCATATCAAAACGACATTTTATGATCAAATAAAATAACATCAAAATCAAAATCAAAAATTAAAAAAATAAATTAAAAATTAAAAAATTATACCAGCTTCTTCAGCTCTTCTAGATTCTAAATCAAGACCTCTAAGTGGAGTACCATGTTGTTGAAGAACATCTTCAACTACTGACGCTACACTGAACGTTAAAGCTTCACTCGCCATTATAATTCTTCAACTTTATTTTCTTCCCAAAATTAAAAATAAATATATATTAATTAAAAAAAACCCCAGAAAACTGCTTCAAATACCCACTAACATGAAATTCGCTAAATTTAATTTCCTCCCATAAAAAAAATTAAAAATAAAATTAACCCAGTAAACTAATTCAAATACCCACTAACATGGAAGTTATGAAAATAATCACAAAAAAAAAAATCAAATCTTAACAAATCAAAAGACCAAAATATTAACAAAATGGGAAATTAATTACAACAACCCAACTTCCAATAATCTTCCAAAAACTTCAAAAATAAAACCCAAAAAAGGAAATATTAAAAAACCCTTGATTATATTCTTCCCATTTGAAAATTGTCAAACTTAATAACAAAAGAATTTAAGGAAAATAATGGAAAATATGAAAGAAAAAAAAAAAGTATATGAAAGAAGAAGATGAAGAAGTGGGTCGAAATCTTTAGCAGTTAAATGATGGAGATGTGGGATTATCTTTTGCTTTGAGACTACTACACTCTCTTACTTCTTAATTCGCCATTTTAAGCTTTATTTTTTTATTTTATATAAAAAAAAAATTAAAAATTTGATCAACGATTGTTTTTTTTTTTTTTTTAGCTTTATAGTTGTATGTATGAGTGATGA
>PYUH01000859.1:79878-157616 GCA_016808085.1 Suaeda aralocaspica
ACCCAAGAACCAAAAACTACCGATCATTACAATCACTACTTTCCTTTTCCCAAAAAAAAACAAGTAAATGATATATACAACCGAAGTTGCATATAGTAAGGCATAACAAAAGACAATGGGGTTACAAACAAGATCCAAAACCAAGTGCACAATTAACAAAAAAACTATAGCACCCAAAACAGTGAATGCAACAAAAACCCAAATATTGCAAATAACAAAATGCAACCATTAAAATAAACCAATCAAAACGACATTTTATGATCAAATAATACATCAAAATCAAAATCAAAAATTAAAAAAAAATTAAAAATAAAAAATTACACAGCTTCTCAGCCCTAGATCAAATCAAGACCTCAAGTGGAGTACCATGTGGTTGAAGAACATCCCAACTACGACGCTACCCGAACGTTAAAGCTCACCGCCATTTAATTCTCAACTATTCTTCCCCAATTAAAAATAAATATATATTAATAAAAAACCCCGAAACTGCTCAAAACCCACTAACAGAAATCGCTAAATTTAATTTCCTCCCATAAAAAAAATAAAAATAAATTACCAGAAAACAAATTCAAAACCCACTAACGGGAAGATGAAAAACACAAAAAAAAACAACAACAAATCAAAAGACCAAATATTACAAAATGGGAAATTAATTCAACAACCCAACTTCCAATAATCTTCCAAAAACTTCAAAAAAACCCAAAAAAGGAAATATAAAAAACCCTTGATTATATTCTTCCCATTGAAAAGCAAACTTAATAACAAAAGAATAAAGGAAAATATGGAAAATATGAAAGAAAAAAAAAGTATATGAAAGAAGAAGATGAAGAAGTGGGGTCGAAATCTTAGCAGTTAAATGATGGAGATGTGGGATTATCTTTGCTTTGAACTACTACACTCGCTTACTCTAATCGCCATTTAACGATTTATTTATAAATAAAAACAAAATGAAAAAGGGGGAGCACGAGGGTGGGTGGGGGGTGGTTTTTTTTTTTTTTTTTTTTTAGCTTTATAGTTGTATGTATGAGTGATGAGATACCAGAGTGTGTGAGGGGGAAGAGTTGTAAAGTGTAATTCTCTTTGTTGTATCCGAAGCTAAATCCGAAGCTATTGGTTTGGTATGTTTAATTTTATTTAATTAAATTAATTAATTGTATGGTTAAGAGTTTTTTTTTTTTGGTTTTTTTTTTGAATTTGAGGAGGTGTTGGAGTTTGTGAAACTAACGTCTTTCTTTTGATTGAATGTTTTATATGTTGGTAAGTCATGGTCATGTTGCTTGTGTGACTTGCATGCACATTTTGGGGGCTAGTTTGATATAGTGTGGACATTTTTGTAGTACACTAGTAGTAGTGAAAATTAAAATTGGACCATTAAGCATAAGAATTTAAGGTGTAGCATATGCCAGACCGCTAGGAGAGTGAGGGATATTTCAAGTAGATAAAGCTTTCCTTTCGGTTCCAGAAGATCTTGTAATCGATTCCCAACCCATCCTTGTGGCTCCTTAGCACAAAAAAAAGGAAAAAAAAAAAGCCAGACCTCTAGACAACTCTACAGTTGGACAAAGGTTGGGTCTATCTTGGCACAATTTGGATTTGTTGTTGATGCGCAATGGTGTGAATGATACACTTGATTTGAAATTGAAAACATATACCAGTAAACTGATACGAGTATTTTTTTAGCGAGTTTTTAATAATAACAAGATACAACGAAAGCTCATGTAGTGTTTGTTCTTATGTGTCAATGTGTGAACTCCTTCATAAGATAATCTACTAATTAGATTTTCCTTCGCATCCTAAAACGCATGTAATGCCTTTGAAATATTGACAGTCGCAGCACCACCAGTTGTCAAAATCTGTGAAACAACAATAGATTACCAAAAAAAATTAATATTCTGTTACTTTGCTCGTTTTCCTTAATTGCAATATTTTACACTTCATTATTACTAATGTCACACATAATAATTTACACCTTAGCTTCAGATCTATGTAATGTAATTACTCCCTCCATCCTATTATTTTTGCTACAATTTTATATATTTTGTCCCAAAATCTTTTCTTCATTTTTTTTATTTATTAATTTTTGTTCTCTCCAATATGTCCAAGTTCCCCACGTGAATTTTACTATCCTAAACAAATATTGGTTATTGCGCATAAAGTGAAAGTAGTACAGACTATAGAACTAATGGAGTATAAAATTTAAACATTGATTCAATGCAAAGTACATTAGAAAAATACATTGAGATCAATCAAATAAAATTATACTCCATGCATCATGTATAAATCACTAATGTATTGTTTGGATACAAGTAAATAGAGAGACAAAAAGGGAAGAGAAAGGAAAGGGGAAAAGCTCCCTTGTTTGAATAGTTAATTAGGGGAAAGAGGGAGAGAGAGGGATAGATCCATTTTCCCTCCTCCTTTAATAAGCAGTATCCTTTCAATATTTGAGAGATTTTGAAGGAAAAATTGGAACTTCCTTTCTCTCCCTTTCTTTCCCCTACCCTTCTTCCTATTTCTCTCCCCTCCATTTCCCTTTAAACTTGTTCTTCAAACAATATGTAAAGCTAATAAAAGCATAACAAGTTTTTCTTTTTCTTTTTTTTCCCCCTTTGGAACACATACCATCGTTAACCTTATACCGGCCAACAATAAGACGAGATTTTTAATCTATTGTACAGTATTGTTATATATTTGTACAACTTTTAAGGTTTTATTTAAGCATTAATTATATACGGAATTATGGAGTATTACTTAAAATGGAATTAAATTGGAGATTTATGACCGAATCGCTTATTGTTCGGTCTATGAAATTATTCCTTTATAATTAATTCTTTCCACTTTAGACTTCTACTCCCTCCATTACTAAATGTTTGTTACATTTGGAATCTTACACTATTCATAAGATGAGAGAATCTTTTAAATTACTTTCAACATAAACATAATGTTGGAAGTTCTTGAGTGAAAAGCAAAGGAAGGTGAGAATTGATAATGTTACCAGAGTTCATTGTTATGGGAATACTGTATAAATTACAATATTAATGCTCCTTAATGACCGAATTAATGTCTAACGGTTATAATATTCACGACCTCCCAAAAATGTTGTAGATTCCTTCTCAACTCCATCCTATATATAGCCCTTTTGATATTCCTCCAATATGCATATACAAAATTACAAATATCACTTGTCTCTCTAAAAAATATTCTTTTAGGTTTTGGCAATAGTTTGAGTTCCAGTCAGAGTTTGTGAGTGCACATAAATTTCGGCACCGTGAAAATCTTGGGGAGGCAACCGCTGATTGTTTGACTACTGCATCGTGGTAGCGCGGAATCGTCTTTTAGGAAAGTAGTCCACCACAGCGCCGTAATTATCTATTTTACTATTTATGATTTCACGCTCCAACAGATAAGTTGTTTCATTTCTACATATAGGGTCTTGTTTGATTCGTGTTAATTAATACAATATTAATATCTAATTCTTATAATTTTTACATATACAAAACAAAAAATATTTAAAGTCAAATAAGTGCATTAACATACATGCAAGTCAAACCGTATCAAAAAAATTAGGAACAAAGGGAGTAATACATTTGTGCATCCCTTGGGACTTAGGTGGAATTACCGCCCTAAAGTATATGGTTTTTTTTTTCCTAATGAAAACAGGAGGTAGATACAAATATACAATCATACAATTAGCCAATTAGTGTTGGTCATTGCTTTCGGACCATCGTATTCGTCATCATAAATTTTATAAGGAAAACACTCCTGAATATCCGATTAATACCTAAGCTCGTTGAATTGTATATTGTGATTGTGAAGTGCTATGTGACTTGATTGTTCCAAGATTCTATGGAGTGGTTTCCCCTGAAATTTAGGCAATTATACAATTATGATTAATGCATTATATTGAACGAGTATTTAAAATTTAAAATTATGTGACTGAGAAACAACGATAGCTAGATTGAAGAACATTGCCACTTCATTGGATAGATTATCTATCATCAAAACACATCTATAATTACTAGAATTTAACTTGATATCAACAATAATGTTTATCTAATAATTGTTTATTAGTGATGAGTAATCTATCTACCGAGTCAACAAAGTTTCTTTTGTTAAGTTGAAATAATTAAAAGAAAAAAATGTGAATAAAATTAAGCAGCTACACATGCATTGAATTTGTGTTGCATCAATTAAAATTTTTGTTTTTTAGATATTTTATATGGTACCATTCTAAATTAATTTTTCTGTATGGTACCATTGCTTACACTTTCATTTCATATATAGTACCAACGTACTATTTTCTTGTTTTGTATTGTAATATTCGCAATTGTATTTGCATTTTTTCAAGTTTCGTGCCATATAAATCGCCCGATTAAGGTGTTTAAGAGAATGTTTAGACACTTAAAGGTCCAATACTCAATAAATTGACTCAAAGTGATTTGAAATGACCCAGTTTTAACGTGCAAGAAAAATGGTATGATGTGCATATTTCAATGTATTTTTCCACAAAAAATTGTTCGGTTATGGTTTTAGGGTTCATTTTGATCCCTAAATGTTAACTGGGTAATATTTAATTAGAAAAAGATCATAAATACCTTGCACTAACGTTGTATACTAACATTTTTTTAAGAATATTATGAAAGATAATAAAGCACAAGTACGGTGGTACTATGTGGAATGAAAGTCTAAGTAATGGCACCATGTGGAAAATTCAATTTTTTAAAATTATGATGTGAATTAGAAGCATGAAAGTTGGAATTTCAATTGCCTTCTTTAAATTTTATTGGTTGTGTCGCCTTTTGTTCGTGAGATTGAGTTCGTCAATCTAAAAGGACTACATGATTAAGAGGATTAGGTGTTCTTGTTTATCATACTTGGTCTACATCAATAGATGATCACGTTCTTGAAGGTTTTTTGATTTAAAGGGATTCCATAGTGGTCGTTTCTTAGAGCTTCTAAAGATCGGATTTTATTTTTGGAGCTGTCCAGTTTGTCTGAATTTGACGATTTTTTATTAACAATTGGTTTTAAACTAGAAGGCATGTGAATATGCGTCGGAAAGCTTATTGAATCTTCTGTCAAGGAAAAATATTTCGGAAATCTAGGAAAATTCGAAAGATATTGTTGTATCCCATTTTTTTATCACAACTTTTTTGGCTGTCAAATTGGAAATTAGCTTTTTTTAGGTTTGTTTTACATGTAGTCCAAGTATGTTTAGGATTAGTGTAGGATGTATTTTATTGTTTTGTTTTCTAATTTTTAGGTTAGGCCTAAAGGTAACGAATGTTTGCCTATAAATATTACTTGGTTTTCATTAATAAAATTTCATACTCCATCCGTTCCCTATTTTTCTTTACATATGCTATTTTGGGATGTTCTATATTTTTCTTTACCAAACAACTTTATTAGGTTTATAATATTTTTTTTATTAAAATGGACCCCACACATCACCCACTATTAATTGCAAGTTGTTTCTCTTTCATCAATTATTACCCAATTTGACCATACTACTATTATTATATCATATAACATAATGAAGAGGTGAATAGTGACGGACAAAGAAAATAGGGAACGAAGGGAGTAGTTTGTTTGTGATAATAAATTGAGAGCTTTGTGCTTGTGACTAGTTTAGTCTAAATTGCATGTTTACAAGGATTGCTTGATTGCGCTCGAGTTCTCCAAAGCCATTCTACTGCGCTAGATTGGTTATATCACCTTTTTTGCTCTTCTATTTCACTTTTTCATCCCTTATTCACTCGTCACTTTTTATTATTCCACCACGAATCACACAAATTATTCAAATTTATTGTTAAAATTTAAACTACTATTCCTTTCACTCATGGATTTTAGTGTCTAACAACTAAAATTCACATCAGCTGGTACTATAAAGAAAATCCATTTTTTAGCCAACTATCTATTACTATAACCAAAATAATAATTACTTAAAAACAAATGCTGCCACATGTTAAACTCTCATCAATATAATTGTATTCCCTCCAAAATCTTCAATCAATTTATTTTATGATACTTTTTTTGTTAACTTATCATATTTTCATTTTTATACATATAAATATTTATAATAATAACTTTTGGTACCTCAATCTTATTTTGTTTGAAACTTAATTTCGTTAGAAAAATTAATCAAATGTTCATTATTATGCCCCATTTTGATTTTATAGTACGAGTAATTTTTTGAAGAATTATTCACTTAAACTAAAAAATCTTATATTTTTTGGATAGAACCTTTTGATGATATTTTTCTTTGCAATAATTTTTTTAATTAATTTTTTCAATATTCTTTTTTTTTCTCAACCAATCATTTATATGTAATTTTTTTCAACTTTCCCGTAATTTTGTATGATCAATGTCACTATTTTTAAATTTTCATTGACTAATTTTGGAAAGATTTAAAAACATCATCGATATATTTTTTTTATGTCAAAAATCATTTAACTATATCTGATAGAGTATATAAACTATTCTTAGGCCTCAACCATTGACTTAAGCTTTTGGTTGAGTTGCTCGCTTAAGCTAATGGTTGAGGCCTTTTAATAGTTTATATACTCTATCAATATCAATGTTCTTATGCATCGCACATATGGTAAACTATTTACATAATAAAAGGTGAACAACCCCAAGTTCGTTAAAACTGTTAAATTTTGTAAAATAAGTTAATAAAGGTCACATTCTTGCCAAATTTTTCCTGGTCTTAAGTTATTTTTGTTAAATTAAATATATTTTTAATGAAAAAAAATTATTTCTATTTTACTAAACTGAATTTAATTTGTTTTATTAAAAACATTAATAGTCTATTAAGAAATAAAATTGATTTTTTGCTGAACTAAGCCTTTTTAATTTATAAACTTATTTTTGTTGAAAATAAGTTAAAACAAAACGAGAAGATCACAACGTTAATTATACTTATCAACATTGGATTTTGACATGAATTTTCCTATAAAATATATTATTTTTTAGAGTTTTTTACAAGATTAATTTTAGGTTGAAAATTTTGTTAAGAATTAATAATGTATATACCCGGTGGTTATAAAAAAAAATATTTTGCTCGTAAGAAATTAATTTATAATACAAAGATACCATTAGATTATGTTAGTGTGACAGTGTGATTTCACATGATGAGGATTTTTAGTTAAAAAGCAAAACTAAGTTGATAGTTTTAAATTATTAATGTAAGAAATTAAAATAATAAATCTGTATTATGATAATTGTTTTAAATTACATTTGTAAATTGTTTGTATATTCATAGTATGACATATACAAATCCTACAATAAATTATAATATGCATATAATTTACGGGTTATCACATATGGAGTACATATATTATGATACAAAATGATATAACATTAGGTTAGTGCTAAATAATAGAAAATAGCAATTTAGACTAAAAACATAATTAAAAGTTAATGATTATAATAATGAAAAAAAAAGAATTAAGAGATTTTATTTTATTTTCAAATTTCATTATTAATATGATATAAGTTGATTTTATTTTAGTAAATAGCTATAGTCTATAGGTCATTAATTGATAAGTTTTAAGAAGTTAAAAATTGGATAGCAAATTAACAAAACAAACAAACAAACAAAACACACACACAGGTGTTTCATGAGAGGTTGTCACTTGACAATCCTGACATGGGGTGAATTTAATAGTTGTTTTTGCTATTAAGAATGAAAGCCTGCATTAGAAACTAACAAAATAGTTTACGCAGGTAAATATTTTTATGACAAGTTGACAATTGGCATGGAGGTGGATTTGACAATTGTTGTGTAAATATACAGAGTAGTTTAGAATTCATTGATTCAATTTCAATATCTTTGACTTTTAGCAGTGCTGACTATTAAGGTTAATTGCATTAGCAATAGCTCAAGGCCCCCTGTAATTTTGGATGGATGTCATGACCCATTTCTTTATAAAATATCTAGTTTAAGAAATATATATCGCCTCCGTTTCTTAATTAGTTGCAATATTTGAATTTTTTATACCTCATACATAATATCTGAATATTGTAGCTAATAAAAAATGAAGGAAGTAATAAATTCTAAAAAAAATAAAGTAGAAAATAGAACTTAAATGTTATAATTTAATCTCAACTTACACAATTTATTCTCATTCTCAACATGACATCCTTTAAATTCTCAAAGATACGACTCTTTAAATTCTTATGCAATATGTCTTTGTTGATTTAGAGGTGCCCAAGGGGTCGAGGTTGATCTAGTGTTTAGCACCTTGTGGCACACTTCGTGCTATTAATATACCTCATATTAAAATCTTTTACAAAAAAAAAAATTACGAACGGCTGCAATATGACGAAATTGGTCGCTGGACCAATGTCGTTGTAGCGAGTCACTAAATTCGCGATCGCAAATCCATTTTGTCGATTAATTTTATTGGTAAATTATTATTTTTTTTTTCATTGGTTTATGTGGTGCTACATATACACCTACTTTCAATTCATAGATTTGTCCCTATCGGAGCTCTGAAAGGTGCTATAGCCGATACCAAGATTTAGGATTGATCCTCCTCTCCTCCCGCCGTTAGGGATGTGCAAATTAAACCGGATATCGAAACTTCTTGATCTAGAAATCAAAATATCCGATCTGATCCAGATTTTTAGAGTTGGAAAATTTTGTTCAGTTTTCAAAAATCCGGATCCATATTATATATCAAAGTTTTCTTTTAGATTGCTTTTATAATCACAAAAATTAACTGGAAAAAACCGAAGATCTATAATTTCGGATTTTTCTTTACTTAAGAATCCAGATTCCGGATTGTATAGTTTCATTTTGTTTTCGATCCAATATATGTTTATTACCATGTACGAGGTTTCCAAATATCCAAAAACCTAACTGCATATCCAAATTTTCGGATCGAAAATTTATATAAACCCCTACCCGCCATGAAGGATTGACAAAAAAATAAAAGACTCTTTAGGAGTTTCTAAAACTTATGATACACTATATGCTTTTTTTTTCTTTGAAGAAAACTATGGTATTATTCTTTAGCATCTCAAGTTCCAATTATAAACTAATTTCTCTTATTTATTTATATTGGTTCAACCAAACAAAGATAAAGTTATTTTTGGAAAAAATATGTTAAAATTAGTCGTAGATTAGCCATTAGCAAAGCAAAGTGTATATTGGTTATGTTAACTCATTTTCTTTATTTTAACTTAAAGATCAATATGGGGCCACAATCCACAATTTAGCTTTGGTAAAGTATCGTTTTCTATGGTCTTGAGTAGTTTGTTGAAACCGCTACCACTTACCCAATCAGTCATTTTTTATCATCATGAATTATGATTGTTACACTAATGTGTTATTTAACGGCACTATTAAACCAAACCTTTACTGCCTTTTTTTTTTCCCTTTTTAAGTGGAACCAAATATACAACGGTGTACTTTTGGTGTGCAAGCTAGGGTGTTTTTATATAAAGAAAATGGTTGATTGTTTTTTCTTTAGTGTTATTGCGGATATGGTTATAGAACTATACATATATAAGAAGAAAGTATGATCATCTCTATACTCTTTATATTAATAGACTGAGTCAACGACGGGCGGGAAAACAACTTTATTTGTAAGTTAAGGTTGTGTTCTTCGAAGCTATCTCCAATTGATCAATGTCTATGTAATTTATATTAGGTTGTGCTCAATTAAACGGAAATTGAAATAAATAAATAAATAGTAACAATAGTTGAGCTGAATTAAAAGGAAAAAAGTTGAATTGAACTAAACTAAATTGAAGTACCAAAAAAATTAGTGAACTACAAGTGTAAGGTTTCTATGATATTAGGGTTTTAATAGGTCATACTCTTTAGTGTCCCTAAAGAAAAAATACCAAAAAAATTATAACCCAAGGTTTTAAAAATTTCATTACCTTTGTTTTAATTCATTTCTTAATTGGCCTTTTTCAGTCATATCACTTAAAGATGTAACTTAGAAAATTAACAAAAGAGCGTAAATTAAAAAAAAAAAAGTAACAAATTTTATAGCTAAATATTAACTACAAAGGACACAACTTAAAAGAATAAGGTAGTTTAGGGGATACAACATGGAATTTATAGAGTTTTTGACTATGTAGCTTCGAAAACGCTAAAAACCCAAAGTTATAATTTAGCTAAATTCTTATTTTTTATTACTAGGTACTCATTACTATAGTTAGACCAACTTTAGAAGTCAATGTAAACTAATTCAACATACATCTAATGTGCCTTAGATTGTTACTATGAGGCTAAAAATGTGAAGGAAAAAATTTTTTACAGCTATACTTTTTTAGTACATACTTTAATATTGGTCCTAAAATCAAGCTTGAGTACCTCATTCGACTCGAAAAGATTGAACCCAACAGGCAAAGTTCAACATGTTTAATTTAGTAAAAAGCAACAAACTATAAAGAGCTTAATTATTTATTTATTCATTTTTTGTAATAGTTTTGTCATGAACGATAGGTTTATAGAAAAAAAATAATAATAAATTGTTGAGCAAAAATTAGTCCACTTTTGTGAGCATATATTCCTTTTTAAGTTTCAACAAAAATAGAAGTATTAATTTTTTAAACTTTCAATTATAATAAAGATACTTTAAACAATGTATAAAACCTCGAAGATATTCAAGGAATTTCCGAAATGAAAGTAGTATTTCAAGAAATATGTCAAATTTGGATGATAAGTCATGAAAATTTTCAATATTAAATTAGGTGAATAACTGAATATAACTTAATTGGCAAAAGACCAATTTAGCTAAATTAATAAACGACATAAAAATATAAGGAATCAATCAATTCCGTCAGCACCCAAAAAGTGTGTCATTTCCCACCCATTTTATATTTGACAAATAGCTGAGGGCAAAGTCGTCCAACGGTAGGTAAAAAAGTTAACGTTCAAAAAATTCAAATAAGTGATTCGGATACGAAGCAGTGGAGGTTCGGATAAGAGGAACCTCCATATTAGCGGGTACCCACCAAAAACATCTTTAAAAGTGGGCCCATCTTACTTTTAACATTGTCATGATTTTATTTTTTATTTTTTAATATTTTTTTATTTTTGAGGGGCATGTGTCATGAGGCTAATTTTTGACTTTATTTTAACATTATTTTTCTTGTAAGATTTTGTAAAACCACAGGCCATTTTCATCCCTCTAGAAGAAGGACAAATAGAAACCTGCCACGTCATGAAAATTTTGGACGTTAGTTGCTTGTATTAGTGATTCGTATATCATATACTCTCTTGGTTTTTTAGTTGCTGCATTTACTTTTTCGTATCTCCCAACACATAACTTATAAAATTGACGAATCAAATAAGATCATATATATCTATATTTTTTATTACGTATTAAACAACAAAGCGAGTCAAAATTACAATGTGGATAGTGCCAAAACCCTAATATAACAACTACAAGAAGACGGTGAGAGTATAAGCAAAAATTAAATAAAATTGAGTTATAAGCGGCGCTCATAATGAGCGTGACTTAGACGCGCTTCATAACTATCCCTTATCACGGGAGGACCCTCCCTCTTCTTTAAGGGTAGGGATCATAGGATCATTGCTTTTTTATTTTATTCTATTTTTGATATATGGAATTTTGGGCATTTGTTGTGTAGTCCATATTAGAAGTTTAGTTTTAAGAAGCTTTATTATCCATGACAATTTAGGAGATGTTAAGAATTTTGGTGGTTGGGTGTAGGAATTTAAATTCACACAAAAATTCCAATTATTTAGGGGGCTTGGTAAGATCATTCCTCTATTTTGTAGAAATTCGACGGAGTAATATATTTTTTACGTTATTCGTAATTAAACAATTAAATATGCATTCATTTCGTAGAACAATTAAATTCCCATGTAATTAAATGTCAATAAAAAAACCTTGGTATAACATTTTTGTTTTCTTAGGCGAAGAACAATTTTTCTCAGTGTACGGTAATCTTAAAAAGCTAAGCTATTTAATTTTATAATTTACGTGCTTGTACCTAAAAATAGATTCAGCGAGAAATATTCTTGATATAATTAGTTTTGCATTAAAGATCCTTCAAGTACTAGTGTAAGTGAAATAAATGTATGCTCGAATAGCATAGTTTTAGATCAACAATTTTATACTTTATATGTAAAATTGATTTTATTGATAGGTATTGGTTGCGATTATGGACATATCAGAAATAAATTACGTGTCATTTGATGTGATCCTTATCATTTGCAAAAAGATTATCAAATACCAATTGGATGAAACTAAAATCACTTCATTACTCCCACTAATTTAAGCACTTGTTTATTTCAACTGAAAACAGCTGAATTGAACTGAACTGATTGGACCTGAACTCATGAATTGAAGTGAAAGTTTTTTATGAAGGATTAATGAATAGCAAAATAAGAGAAGAGCTGAACTGAACTGAACTAAATGGAGCTGAACTGAACTGAACGGATTTTAAGCTGAAGTAAACAGCCCTGAAGCCGATCATATTGTGCAAGACATATTTGCAGTGTTAGGATCACCTCTCCATTTCTTTTCTTTATTATATACCTTATGATTTTTACACATTAACTAGCTTTAACTCCTGTCTCTTAAAGATAAACTCCCAAAAAACTGCTATATAATTTCCCTCCATATGTCTACCAACATTGATTTATACAAGGTAAAAGCTAACAAGCGTCCCAGAACATTGAATAAGCATGCTAAAATTAAAGTGGAAATAATAATTTAAAATAAACATTAATTACATCATAAACATGTATGATTTTAACTTAAATTCCCAAATAATTACCATTTCAGAATACTATTTAATGCTTATCTAACACCCGAAGTTGTTCGTTAGCAAGATTGCTTATAATAATACACTTTTCATTTCATCCAATTAATAAATAGAGAGGATTTATTATATCTTGATCAAAGCCTAAGGCCCTGTTCTTTTGGACTGAAACGGAACAGAGATGAACTGAACTGAAGTGGATTGAAATGAAGTAGTAATTATAATGGAGATGAGCTGAAATGAATTGGATTGAACTGAATTAGACTGAACTGAGTTGAACTAAACTGAACTGAAATGCCAAAAAATTAAGTGTAAAAGAACATGGCCTAATTCCCTTACAAACTAAATATAGTCAATGTTTAGTCACGGAAAAATAGATGACTTTATAATATGTGTGATTTTTTTTTATTATTATTAATTTGGGGGAGGTGCTTTATTAAAAAAATAAAATAAAATAAAAAGCTAGATAATTATGCTTGGGACCAAACTTATCAACATGATCACCTATCTTTAATTTCTTGTTTTGCTAGGATTGATGTGCAATGGAATGCATATGATCACTAATGATGATTTTTTTTTTCTCAATTGTGAATTTATGAATACCATTTCCATTCACTACCAAGAAATGAATTTATATTGGCCAGTTGTCAACACCTTATATTGGCAATAAAAATGTCTTTCAATTCCTGAAGTTATGAGTTCATGAACTTTTCCTCTATTTCTTTTACTTATTTTTTTGGTGGTTTGTCTTTTTAACCTTTTAGAAATTATATTAATATGACCTTAGAACTAAGGTAATACAAGAAATTTTTTTAACAAGCTAGCTTTGTAGTTGTACTTGTGAAATAAGATTAGAAAAGTGTAATCAACAACTAAATACATATAAAATTATAATCAGTTAACATTACCAAAGCACATGAAGTTGAGTGCTTTGCTTTTAAGGGTGTTTATTGTTCTAAAAACTCTTAAGTTTGTTGACCACTACACTAGGGTTATTATATTATAAGTTTGTAACTAGGTAGATTGTATGTATGCTTTAACTGAAAGGAAAATTAATAATAAACTACTTCCTTCTTTAAACGAAAGGAAAAAAAATATATATATATGGTAACTAACACACAATACAAGTATTATATGAATTGGCATACCTTTTTAAATTAAAAGTTTACAACGGTATAGGGATATATATATATTAAACGTCAAATATAAAAAATTCAGTATCGTATGTATGTATATCAACACATTTGCCAAATACTCCGTAATTATTCATTACCTAGCCGTACTTTAAAAAATTTAAGAGGGATACTCAATAACTTGCAACAAAAGCCCATATATTAATTAATTTAACCTGCCCATAATATGTTACTAATCGCTTGAATGAAAAATAAAAATGATGAAAAAACATAGCATATTTCCACTACTTTATGGTGCTCCTAATAACCTTTGGACCGACCACACATATGATTATGGGAAACTTTTTTGCTGCTCAGACATTCCCTTCTCATCATACATATGCCTTTTTTTTCCTTTCCTTTCCTTTTTTTTTTTTTTCTCCTTTTTGGTATATCTGAATTACCCATATTTACGATTTTGTTAATCGTTTTTTTTATAATGTACCGTTAAATTAAGAAAGTATTGTCTCCGTTCTCTATTTTTTTTACATATTTTGTTTTTCTATATTCCATATTTTTCTTTACATTACAACTTTATTAGATTTATGACGTTTTTTTATTAAAATGGACCCCACACACCAACATCTCATCAATTATTACCCCAATTTGATCTCACCATTATTATTATATCATATATCAAAATGAGAGGGTGAATACTGACCGTCAAGAATAATAGGGAACGGAGGGAGTAAGATACTAATGGACTGTGGTGGTAGTAATCTGTGTAACTTAGCTTACAATAGCAATTACATGGTGATAGTGATAATGATTACATAATTTGCATTAACCTCTACACATTACAGTATCATATATCTATATATTTATTACATAGTCGGCTCAAGCTTTCTTCCCAATTCCAAATGCTCCAAGATTGTTTCTCATCCTCGCTTTTATAGTTCTATGAGTCTATGTGCGCAGAAAAAAAAAAAAAATAATAATAAATCCAATAGGCTGATCAATCTATTGAGAAACGATAATTCTAGTTGCACCAGGATATAAGTAGGCTAATTTGCTTCTAGTTCATTGAAACAAAGATGTCACATGTACATATATAAATAATTACTTTGCTTACATATAATTATTATTCTTATTATTACTGGATATTGCTTCTCCTATACACCCAAAACAGCAAGATAGCAAAAGATCATCAAAGCATAGTAGCTCATGTTATACTGTTTTTACTGCCCAAAATAAAAAAATAAAAAAAAAAAAAGGTAGTTGATGAGTGATGACAGAAGAAATCATGAAAAAGATGCAAATGTCATAAGGTGGTCCAAACAATTACAATCCCTATTAGTATTAATCTTTGTATAATTAGACAAAAGTGAACAAATCCACCTTTTTACTTGAGCTAATGAGTTGGCAAATAATAAGCACCATCACCTCCATCTTTATGAGAACAATTAGTCTGGCCTTTGAGAATGGAATGATAAAGATTATATTTTCTAATCCATTTCTTAATTATACAATAGTTTTAATTACACACTTTTAAAATAGAAATAAAAATATATTTATATTATGATTTCGAAAGCGAACATTATATGTTAAAATCTTAACATTGAGCTTATAAAACTGAACACTAAGAGTAAAATTCTCAATGTTAAAAATTTTGATCTAGGTGTATACAAAAGTTTGTACGATAACCGTAGAGAAGACTAATTGAAGAAGTATTCTTTGTTTTGCACTTTGATGTGGGGTATGTGCTCCTCGGGCTCGTGGGGAGGCGTATCTCACAAATTTTGGCAAAGGAAAAAAAAATTTAAAGTGCATTGCACCACTTCAAATCTCATATTCTCATCCACAAAGGATGAAAGAAAAGAACATCATTGTAATTTTAGCAAACAACATAACGATTACTTTATCAAAGGGTATCCTAGATTGAGTATTAACGTCATTCTCATATTCTAATGTATAGAACTATAGAAGCTGTCAATTTGTCATATAATGTTATTTTTGTAAGGAAAAAAAAAATATATATATATATGTATCAAGTTGAATGAATGACTTATTTGAGACACTTCTATCACATATAGTCAATAATTAGTCGTACTAAGATCTGTCTTCTTATGTTTTTAGGTTTCTTTTAATGATTTCATGCAAAAAAGCAATGAAGTTAGTATGTGAATTGTAATTACTACACAATTTGTAGAGTTACAATTTAAAACTACATTATACTCCTTTTGTTTTATACTACTCAATTTGTAGAGTCACAATTGAATCGCGGAGTATGTATAAAGAGTTACAGAACGCCCACTGCCACAATGTAAATCTTCTAATACAGTAAATAACAAACTCTTAGAATTCTCCAAATTTTTCATGGTTAAAAAACATTTAACAAATAACAAAAAAGTTCAAAGAGATGTTTAAGTTTTTCTTCAAGTGCAGATCTTAAAAAGGTCAATCAAAAACTCAAAATGTTACAGGCATATAACATGAACTGAAACTGGCATTTTCTTGTAGAGTTGGGAATCTAGGGATCAATATAGACTGTCTAATCTCATGACTGGGAACAAATATGAGATTAAAATGCTAAGAAGTTGACCAAAGAGCTTCTTTACACAAAAACACGAGTACAAACAAGTATACATGGCCCACAAGAATTAATCCCAGGTTAAGTCGGAACTGAGAGGCAAGCTCCAACTAATGGAGCTATCCCTCAGTCTCATATGTAACACACAATGAACAATGCTAGCAAGCTTACATTTTTTTTCTTTTCAAAATTTCACAAACGTTTTTGCAGCATTCACAAGTCTGCAAATAACACATTGGACAGTCTCTAATTGAATATTATCATCATCATCGTTGTCGTCTTCGCCATCATCATTATTGCTTCGTCTGCTGTATATCTCACCCTTAATATTTGTGAAAAAAATGAGCACCATATACCTTTCCTATCCGACAGTGAACCCAGTTTCTAGGCCACCAAAGAATTGAGAAAAAAAATTAAGGTTGCAGGTCGGCTTATCCACAGTAATTTGTCAAGCAAAGCCCCATCTCATATTCAAAGAGGATGGGGTTGTGTATCAGGGTGGAATGTATTCACCAAAAGCCGGTGAATCATCTCGAAGCTGGTGAAGGTGATCACAGCAGCTGGTGTGGTCCTAAGCAGATTGGTGGCACAACCACGGTAAAACCCTGCAATGCCTTCTTGTTGATACACTTTCTTGACACAATCAGCTACTCCCAAGTATCGTTTCTCTGCAAAATGCCCTTGCTCTTGAAGCCGTGACCGAACTACCTGCCACAGATAACTCATTCATATTAGATAATTTTAAACAACAGTTCTCTCAAAGTGGCTAAATATATTTTTTTTCTTTTCTTCTTTATTGAAAGAAACCATCTTCAACAACAGAACAAGAAGTTGTGGCAGAAAAGGTTCACTAGCTAAAAAGAAAATGAAAATTTTATCTCCAACAACAAAATGCTGAGAATTAATCCAATTCAAAATTTCTAAGTCGCATCAAGACATGATTGGCCTCCCTTCCACCTCCACTTGTCCCATATTGCTGATCATACTCTATTATAATGGAATCAATAAAGATTAGATGTGATATCGTAAACTATACACTCTAGATTCTAGAGTGAAAGCTGCTGGACCATTAAAGGTGTAGTAATTTTACTACTTGATAGGTGCAAGTATGACAGAACGTTACAGACAATCAACTCATTACCATTGTCATTGTAAAAAGCTCTATGCTTTTCTAAAAAACCATCACTCATATATCACAAAACAAACAATGTCATTTTAACAGGTGAAAATTGCAGGACCGTATGTTTAGCTCTTAAAGCATTCCAAGAAGAAAGGACATCGCTGATCTTCCTTGCTGAATTAACCCCTAGGCAGGAATATTCCCCCAAACTGAGTAATAATCCATATAGAAGCACAAGTGACTACACAGCAGCTAAAGATTAACATACACTAAGCAAATTATGAACTTCTTACTTGTGACGTGGATTACCAATTGCATTTTAGAAAGATATATCTAGTTCGGCTTACCAAGATAAGAACAGACATGCTATAATATAACTATGAATAACCAACAATTGCCATAAATAACCTTACAAAAAATTTGTAGTAGGATTAGGATAACAGAAAGCAAATTTGGTTCCATGACTGTAGGGAGATGAATACATACAGAGTAATTACAATCAACAGAATGCATCAACTAACTTAAGACCGGAGTCGTCAAGGGTTAATACCAAAAATATGGAATAAAATATCTGCAGTGGACTTGGAGTTTAACAGCCACCCCTGAACCAGCATTGACGTTTGAACATAATATCTAGGCAATTTAAGTTAAAAAAAAATATAGGATGATGATTCAAAATATCAAGTTGAAAAATTGTTCTTTTGATTAAAAGCAATATTTTTAGCTCATTTCGGATCAAATAAGCATTTTTTTTGCCCTTGGTTGTACCAACGGATTGTACCAAGATAATTGCCAAAAAAATCCAATTTCAAAACGCCCAATCTAAGAATTAATAGATAAATAGTCAAACATAAAGTGTTTGACACAACTACTAACCAAAAGTCTTAAAACTTCAATTTCCAGAACAATTGTACCTCGTGAGGATATGTCAATGTCGACGCAAATATCTTGGAGACAGACGATGCAATTGCAACATTACGTGCAGGAATCTTATTGAGTGCAGTTTCGTCTAGAAGAACAACACAGATGGTCACTATTAATCATAAAACAGAGTCTGTTAAGCTCAATATCACTTTAAATTGGAAGAAAGAAAGGAAGTACCCGAGCCGGCCAAATAGCTTTTAACTTGCTCATATATTGGAAATTGAATGGCTACATGACTGACTCCAGCCAATGCAGGGACCAGACCGCTGTTGATCCAAACAAACAATCACAGGAACAAAGTTATTGAGATATAGCACAAATAGTCATCAATATCTGACAACTAAGAGAAAAAAATAAAAGGAGCACCGTAAGGTGACATAAAGAATTTATAAACAGATACGAATATCATTAAAAACTAATGCAGATCTTACAACCCCATATATTAGCACGACTTTACAATTATACTTAAAAATAAATTTAGAGTGAAGGATTTTCAAACTCAGTAAAGCCTAACAATCCAAAGATCTAATGTGCCATGCAATGACAATTTAAGTTGATTAATCATTCTCCCACATATTTTAATCATTCTCCCACATATTTTAATACTATTGATTCAAAACCATTGTCATGGTACATATACCCATGTGTTTAAATTATGCAATCAATTTTTGACAATAGTTCAATAACACAAAATGTGTATGTTAGAAATATCGTACTTTGCATCATTTTGGCAATATAATCAAATCCAAGAAATTGGATCAATCTTCTGAGTTATGACTCTATCAATTACAACTTGAAGGTAATCATAACTAAGCTAAAATCTCAATTTCAATAAATTTTACACGTAGTGTAACAATTTTGGCTTACCTTTTGCTTTTAACAATTTGGAGGCTTGAAAATACTTAGTATTGAACTCTCGCGATTGCTCTTATGTGAGTGAAACCACACTTGGCATTTCAATTACTGGATCAGCCGTTTGATTATCCAATCACATTATTTTTACTTTTGTTGCTACTTAAGATCTTATAATCCAATCCTAAAATCTCTCATCAATTGAAACTAAGATCTTAATCCTGAAAGACTTGCTCCCAAACGAAACTCACATCAGTTTTCTCTTACCGAAATCCCTCTTGCACTTTTGGTATTGCCACATAATTAGAGCAAAAGCATCAGAAGAAAATTTATTTCCACTTTCCGTAATTCTAATTGAAACATCATTTCCAATTCTCTGTTCTCCATCTGATTGTAGCAGCCTAGCAGCAAATGCTCCTTTCTTGTAACCCCTAATATTTACAATTTGTTTGGATAACAAGCTAGGAGGGAAGGGAAAGAGGAGGAAGAGGATGGGAAAGAAAGGGAAGGATAAACGAGAGCTTCAATTTCCCTATGAATCAGGAGGGATATCATTTCGTAGAGGAAAGAAAATAGATATATCTCTCTCCCTCCCCTTCTTTTCCCCAACCCTTTATACAAACAAGAAAATTTATTCCCTTTCTTTTATCTTCTTGTTCTTTCTTTCCATTTCCAATTATCCAAACAAAAGAGTAATGCACAAAAGTTGGTCACTTGGTCCCAAATTAGTACAGCTTGAAAGCAGCAGCAGCTCAGCAAGAAGCAACTGTTACATAAGCCTTCAATGTGAACCTAGCGGGCTCATGGGCTGTTCAAAAGTATCCGATCCAACTGACCCGATCCGTGATCGGAGCGATCCGATCCATAAAAATCGGATAATAATCTTGTTTTTTATATTTCGGATCAGCCGGAACGGATATCCGAGATGAGTTGGATCGGATACAGATAAGTTTTAAGTTTTCAGATCGATCCGATTGATCCGAATTCCTAAACATCATATATTGGTTAGTTTACTGTTGGGTCTTGGCCTACTAATTTTCTCCCTCCTAATTTATGGTATTCTGCCCACTATCCAAGAGAACCCTAAATCCCGACTTCAACAAATCAGTAATTTGCCACCCTCCATTCAATCTCTTGCAACTATTTCAAAAGCTTCAATTCATAACCAAAATCAATTTCGTATCAAATTGTAAGTTTCTACAACTTCAACAAAATAACACAATTAACAACAAAATATGTGAGATATTACAAGACTTCGATGAAATATGAAGGAAAAGAAGAAGTGGAAGAACTGGGTTTATACCAAATTAGCACAACTAAATCATCCAACAAGCTTCTAAAACCAAAGCTTATGGCCAAGTAATCTAACGAACTATCATTACTCATGAGTATTGTCAGTTTGTTTTTTTGTTTTTTGATTTTATTTTATATTTTATTTTTGATTTTTTTTTTCTGTTTTGTATTTAATTAATGTAACTAAGTTTGTGTTTTAATTTATGGGTTTTGTTTGTGGGAGCATAATATACTGATTGATTTCTGCATGTATAATTTCAGTTTTTATGATTTTGATTTGAATCTTTATCATCACATTTTGGTTGATCCGAACACATTTTGGCTAATATATGTCTTTATCATCACATTTTGGTTGATCCGAAATGTTCGGGTACCCGACTTCTCGGGTCGGATCGATCTGAATGAACAGCCCTAGCGGGCTGGCCCCCAATGAATTGTTATAGTGTTGAACATATTTCAATAATCTTCATAAAAGCCCTCAAATTACTTCTATTATCTAAAATGGAACTATTTGATCTGCATGTACTTCGTAAAATGTCAACAAGCATAAGCAACACAAGTTCTCAAAAAGGTGGATAAAGGGCATTTATCTGCTTCTGTTGAGCATGGGGAACTAAAAGGCTGGACATGTCAAAGAGTCCAAGCAACAAAATAATGTCTGAGGCAGGCAGTGCCTTGCTAAAAACTTCTGAAGCTTAATTTATTCAAAGGCCAATAGGCCTCCTTTTGTGCTTGCCACGTCAGGCAATAATTTCTTGCCTACTAAGCAAATACTCATTCAGAAGATGATACTCTACTCGTATCCTTTATAGGTTGGAGACATTCTAACTACTTGTCATCAAGTGACTGTCATCTGCAGAACGACAATTTCAGGTATCATCAAAGCAAATACTCTGAAGTCTTGAATAAAAAGGTTTCATTATGGAGGTCAACATCCTAAAAGATAAATGGGATTTGGCCAATATTATATATTCCTTTGTTTTAGGTGAAACTGATGAGATACGACTTGACTGAGGCTAGGACAACCATAAATTCACGTTTAAGCTACTTTTTAGTAAGAACATGGTCAAGGAGAAGCTAAATTTGAAGTATATCTGTTTATTCAGTTTCAGCGACTAAACTTCAGTGGTTGTAAAGACCAAGTTAAATCATGCAACTGAACTAAATGATCAACTATTTAAGATAACAAGCTGAAAAATAATTAGATTAAGAGAAAGTATAGGGATTCAGGTCTGACTCGTTGTACCATAACTCATGTTATCAACACAATATGTTATCGCTAGGGAAAATCGTTCAAAATATAGATGAATTGTTATATCTCGATGAAAAATCTTACAAAAAATATAGGAATCATTGCTATATCTAAATAAAACTTTTAAAATAGATAACTTAGGTGATGCGTATCAGAAAAACAATTACTCCCTCCATTCTCTTTTGTTTGATACGTTTTGACTTGCACATATGCCAATGCACCTGTTTGACCTTAAATATCTTTTGTTGTATACATGTAAAAATTATAATAATTGGATATTAATAGCGTACTCATTGAGACGAACCAAACAAGATCTCACATGACTATATTATGTTTTATATATTAAAAGTAATTTTAAAAGATTTTCCCATCCTATTAATAATGACAAGATTTCACACGTATCAAACCAAAAGGAACGGAGGGAGTATAAAATATAGATCCAAATGAAAACTTCTAAAAATATATACCATACTCCCTCTGTTTTTTTAGATGCAACTTTTGGGTATTTTTGTGAGAGATAAAGTATTCCAAAGTTGCAACTAAAAAAAATGGAGGGAGTATAATATAAATGACGTATAGTTATATCTAGATGAGAACTTCAAAAATATTGATGTTTTAAGTGACTAATTGTTATAGCTAGATGAAAATTTATAAAATATAGACAATAGTTATTTCTAGATGAAATGCCTCCTGTTAAATTAAAGAGTAATTCATCATTTCCTTTAGATGAGGTGGAAATTTGCCATCATCTTTCATCATCACCTCCTTTCTTCCCCAAAATAGATCCAACACTACACCCTTACTTTACCATCACCATCATCACCTTAAGATTTTCCTAACATTCACCATATTTTGTTAAAATGAAATCAGCAAAATCAAAGAAGATATAATCACCTTGCGAATCTCATTTCGATTTTGCAAATAAAATTAGCATAATTAACCACCATAATGTCAACAACCACATGCATTTTGCACATACTTTCGCCGCCATTGTTTCGAACATAAATTCAGCCACTACCATTTCATTTCTATGGCTTTTCGCTCTAATTCTTACATTTTGTTTTGTATAATAAAGTTTGATGAATTATGTGTACTGTGTTTGTTGGTAACTTGGTATTGTTGCAACTTGCAATTAAATGACAAAATAAAAGAAGAAGATAAAAGACGAGTCGAAGAAGATGGAAGAACGTGCTAAACAATAGGTGGAGGAAGATGTGACTTTAGGATTGAATCTGTTACAGTTAAAGAAAAGTACAGTACAGCAGTCTATTGGGCCAATTGGGTCAGTTAGTTAGTGGTCCGACCAAAAAACAGTCACTCTGACCCAATACTTTCACTTTCACTTAGATTAATTATGTAAAATGAAATTAGAAAAGCCTTACAGCAGAAATATCTCATACAAATCAAATGTATGGTTGCTATTCTACAAAAGATATAATTACATAGAATATGAGCAGGTTGGGGTGTTATAGAACAAACCTATATAATCCGCGAATTCCCTCCTTCTGTGATATCAGTCTCAAAGCAGACAAAGTGCTTTTGTATGGAACCACACCCTCTCTCATTCCTTGTGTCTGCCAACAAAACATAAAAAATCCACGGTGAACACAAGACTAACATATACAAAGGTATTGACAGAAATATGCACTGCATGATGTTTGTCAAAAGACGAATAAAGGCAAAAAGAACAATATTCACTAAATTCCTTGCATGCAATCTAGTCTAGACATAATTCGACAGAGATGAGAAAAAAAAGGAATAATTGTCAAAAACAACCTTTTAATATTGTTAGAAACAACCTTTAAGAAGTTATTTTGTAAAAAGAACCTTGATGTAATTTTTTTGCAAAAGACAACCTAGTTACCCTAATTCACTCAATTAGCCTCTAGTTCACTTAAGTAGAAGAAGAATTAGAGGATATTTAGAAGAAGTAGAGAATAATTAGAAGATATAGAAGAAGAATTTTTTTTTAGAGAGATAGAGAAGAAGAATTAGAAGAGATGTCTTAAGTAAGAATTAGGCTAACTAAGAATTAGATGCTAACTAAGAGAATTAAGGGTTTTAGGTTGTCTTTTAAAAAAAAATTACATTAAGGTTGTTCACAAAAAAACAACTTTTAANTAAATTAAAGAGTAATTCATCATTTCCTTTAGATGAGGTGGAAATTTGCCATCATCTTTCATCATCACCTCCTTTCTTCCCCAAAATAGATCCAACACTACACCCTTACTTTACCATCACCATCATCACCTTAAGATTTTCCTAACATTCACCATATTTTGTTAAAATGAAATCAGCAAAATCAAAGAAGATATAATCACCTTGCGAATCTCATTTCGATTTTGCAAATAAAATTAGCATAATTAACCACCATAATGTCAACAACCACATGCATTTTGCACATACTTTCGCCGCCATTGTTTCGAACATAAATTCAGCCACTACCATTTCATTTCTATGGCTTTTCGCTCTAATTCTTACATTTTGTTTTGTATAATAAAGTTTGATGAATTATGTGTACTGTGTTTGTTGGTAACTTGGTATTGTTGCAACTTGCAATTAAATGACAAAATAAAAGAAGAAGATAAAAGACGAGTCGAAGAAGATGGAAGAACGTGCTAAACAATAGGTGGAGGAAGATGTGACTTTAGGATTGAATCTGTTACAGTTAAAGAAAAGTACAGTACAGCAGTCTATTGGGCCAATTGGGTCAGTTAGTTAGTGGTCCGACCAAAAAACAGTCACTCTGACCCAATACTTTCACTTTCACTTAGATTAATTATGTAAAATGAAATTAGAAAAGCCTTACAGCAGAAATATCTCATACAAATCAAATGTATGGTTGCTATTCTACAAAAGATATAATTACATAGAATATGAGCAGGTTGGGGTGTTATAGAACAAACCTATATAATCCGCGAATTCCCTCCTTCTGTGATATCAGTCTCAAAGCAGACAAAGTGCTTTTGTATGGAACCACACCCTCTCTCATTCCTTGTGTCTGCCAACAAAACATAAAAAATCCACGGTGAACACAAGACTAACATATACAAAGGTATTGACAGAAATATGCACTGCATGATGTTTGTCAAAAGACGAATAAAGGCAAAAAGAACAATATTCACTAAATTCCTTGCATGCAATCTAGTCTAGACATAATTCGACAGAGATGAGAAAAAAAAGGAATAATTGTCAAAAACAACCTTTTAATATTGTTAGAAACAACCTTTAAGAAGTTATTTTGTAAAAAGAACCTTGATGTAATTTTTTTGCAAAAGACAACCTAGTTACCCTAATTCACTCAATTAGCCTCTAGTTCACTTAAGTAGAAGAAGAATTAGAGGATATTTAGAAGAAGTAGAGAATAATTAGAAGATATAGAAGAAGAATTTTTTTTTAGAGAGATAGAGAAGAAGAATTAGAAGAGATGTCTTAAGTAAGAATTAGGCTAACTAAGAATTAGATGCTAACTAAGAGAATTAAGGGTTTTAGGTTGTCTTTTAAAAAAAAATTACATTAAGGTTGTTCACAAAAAAACAACTTTTAAAAAATTGTTTCTTACAAAAATAATATATTTTAAAAGGTTGTTTCTAGACAATTTTTTCAAAAAAAAAAAAAAGAAAACAAAAGAAAAAAGAAAATGAGGACTTTGATTTGAAAAACCAACCTGGAATCTCGTCTTTACAACCCAAAGAGGATTTGTAGCAATGACAGTGGCAGCTCCAGCCCCAGAAGCAGCAATCACATTTGAACCCACTGAAAGCCGATGATTCCTATCTACTAATGCACCACAGCTGGAAACATGTTAGTATGTTACAAACTTGCAAATGTTACAAGACAGTGTATATGACAGAAATAGAGTTGCTCGATTATTCTCCCTCCCAAGCCCGTAAGTCGCATCATCAAAATATAGACAATCCCACCTTTATATAATAAAGGTGGTCGGAAACTAACCATCAGCACCAAGGAGGCTCTTAAGCTGTTCATATATAGTAAAATACACCTGCAATCAATGTAGGCTCAAGTCACTTTGATGAAATAAGACTAAAACTTTGAGATAAATGCAACAAACACATGCCTAATTAGCATATAGTAGTAAAAAAAAAAAATAACTTGAAAATACATAAGCATTAGATGTCTCAAATGGACTTGAGCCCTAATTTTAACCCATATAAGAAATATCCTTCATGATCACCATCTTCTTAAAGTAAATAAGTAGGAAAAAGGAAAATAAGAAAATGAGAAAACAAGAAGGAACTCTATATTAATCCTAAAATTGCATTTGCAAATTGCAATATTAGTTAACATTTATGTATTATACTAAAGTGGAAGCCATTAGTTGATTTCCCAACTACAATCAAGCTATGATTAACTCGATTAGGTTCAATCTAGACAACAACTACACCTTGCTATAGATTTGCTACATCAAATTCGGTAAGAGAACTCACCGTAACATTCTTATCTGTTGAAGCTTATTATAGTAAGGCACTATGGCTTCAACACTCCAAATGCCTACAAAATCTAAACTCAACACAAAACTCTCTTCATTGACCACAAATTCTATCTTCCATTCTCAAAACCTCACTCCCATGAGCAACTAGCTTCAAGAACAACATAAACTGCAGAAGGCCTATTAGCTGCAAGAGCTACAGAAACTGAAAGAACTGCATCAGCTACATTGACAACAGGGGAACCCTCTGACTCTATTCCTTTCAGGAATAGAACGGCAAGTCCTAAAAGTCCTAAGTAAGAAAAGGTTAACCTAATAAAGGGACAGCCAGTGTGTATACACGAACAATGCAGGTGAATATCCACTGGAAAATTTCAACAATACCTAAGGGGAAGCTATAAATTCAGTTTAGAATAAGGCAGATAAATTTTAAGTCTTTTGAGAAAAACCTATGATTTGAATGAGCAAACAAAAGAGTATATCCTAGTTTATATAGAGAGAAAGGAAAGGAAAGGGAGGGTTCATCTTTCCTTGTTTGGAGATCATATGTTGGGAGAAAAAGGAAGCAAAAAACGAAAATTCATATCCCCCCCAATCAATAAACTAAATCCTTCCAATGGTAGAAAAAAATTGGAGGGGAAACGCAAGAATGCAAGCTTACCTCCTCCCTCCCTTTCCTTCCCTCCCCATTCCTTAAGTACTTGGGCAAAAAACAAATTTCACATCTTGCACGCTATTAAAATAACTAAAAATGACTCTACAATACGACCAACGAAAACTTCAGCAAAAAGTTCAAGCTTTATTTATCAACTACTTCTTAGTTTCCAATCACAATTAGTTTAACAGATTTGAAAAACTACGTCGCACTAAATGCTTAAATAGGACATTGCCTTCAAACTAATGAAGGAAAAAGAGAAACTACAAGGAATTTTAGTCAACTGTGCTTTTTTTTTTAAAAAAAAAATTCACAGTAGTAACGTGTCCTGGTTGTCCTGTAAAGAATACCAAAGCATTTAAAATTATTGATTTAATTCAATAACTAAAAACACAAGATTGAAGTCACTTACCGCCCAGTTAGGAAGCAAAGCCAAGACTGTCGGAGATAATCCACGATACATTCCACGCAAACCTTCTTTGTAAAAAATCTGTTCCAAACTAGAAACAATGATGCTACCTAATTAAAAAGAAATTAGAAAAGTCAAACATTAGAATAGAGGGGGAAAAATAATGAGCACAGCAAATTTTTCCTTAAAATAAAGTCAAAACTTTGGTGTGTACACAAGCACATAAATAAGTTCATTTGGATAAAAGAAAACACATACAACTACAAGTATACAAGATGAAAGATAAGAAAATTTGTAACACGTAAACTTTGACTATCCTCAAAAATAAAAGCAAATATATATACACGTGAAGAATGAAGAGTACAATATGAACCTCCAATCCATTCATATACGATATACAAGGACCAAGAAACAACCTTAATGATGTGACAACTAGATAGGACTCATAGTCAGTCAATTAATCGAAGCCATATTCTCATAATTGGGGTTGGCTACATGAACCAAAAATGAACAATCTATGTGGTCATCCACATAAATATTCCTCCTTCATCCCCTACGATCAAGAGTCTCGTTCTCCTTCAAACCCAATTGCTTCACATCTTTTCTAACTCCTTCAAATCAAGTTTTCTTCGATCTTCCTCTACCTCATTTGAGATCTCCTTTATCCCACTCTTCGTATCGGTGCTCCCTAAGGCATCCATCTCACATGTCCAAATCAACGCAAAGCAATTTTCTCTTAGTTTGCTTGCAATGTTAGCATAACCAATATTCCTACGGATAACTTCTTCACTTATAACTCTATTCCTTAAAGTGAACCTTCACATCCATCTCAACATTTGCATCTTTGTGATCCTTACCTTTTGAATGTGCTCCTTCTAAGAAGCATAACATTTATACCATAGAGCAACAATGGCCTTATGGCAATCCTATAGAATTCCCCCTTCAACTTTAAAGAGATGCTTCAATCACACAACACCCTTGTGGTGGATGTTCTCCATTTACGCCACCCTGACTTAATCCTATGAACCACACCTTGGTCAATATCACCAACATTTTGAATGATTAACCCAAAATAGGACTCATAGGAGATCTAAAAAATCTTTAAATCAAAGATTTATCTCAACATAATGAGAAAAAAGTTTCAAATACAAGGCCAAAAGATGTATAAAACCATATAGAGGAAAACTAAGGAATAAAAAATTAGACGAAATTCTAAAGGAAGCCTTCTATGGTATAACATAACTTTTCTTTGAGGCACACATCCATGTTCTTTTTTCTCAACGGTATGGCAAAGAATCAAAACATCCTGGGTACGACATTAATTTTCCTACGGATGAAAAATAGTTACCAAAGCCACGCTTGTTTCGCAACTACAGTTCCATCATTCTCCATAGATTACCAACATTAGCTTAGGATCATCCCATAAGTTGTATTCAATATCTAGGTTTCACTCAATCAACAATAAGGCCAAATTCATTCAAAATTTTAAGGAAATCTTGTAGGTTGGAATCAAACATTGTTCTCCTCAGTACCAGATGGTTCCATCAATAGGAATATCTAGTCACAAGCCATATATACAAATAGAGTAACAGAGTAGAACTAAAAAACCATAAAACTTTCTCCTCCTAGACCTGAAAACCCCAAACACTATGAAAACCATATATTTGAGCACGTCTTTGGTCTTTTATCCTCATTAGCATGGAAAACAGTACTGAGCATAGCATTAGTAAAGCCAAGATTGGTTTGCAACTATTGTTTCTTCATTCTGTATAAATTACCAACATTACGTTTAGGATCATCAAACCAGGAAAAAAACCATTAAGTTGACATCCGTGTTGGTTCCCCTTAGTCAACCAAGGGGACCAATTTCATTGCTCAATCACGGTAATTGATGGTTTCATCAATAGAAATCTCCATTGATAAGCCTTAAACCACATAGAGTAGAATTAGAAAACCATAAAACTTTCTCCTCATAATCCTGAAAATCTCGAACACTTAATCAAAGATACAACATCTCCAACCTATTACTCCCCTTGCCCAACTTAAATGCAACATATCATAACAAATTTTATCTTGAAAACAACTCCTTAGCCCTTCCACCTCTCCTTAACAAAGACATTAACCAGCCAACCTCAAGTCCTCACTCTATTACACCCTTTATCCCATATAAATCACAACATGACACTCCAAACACATCTCTGAAACAGCTCCTTTCGACCTCTCCTACACACTAAAACTATCAAACGACCTTCTCTCACACAAACTTACTTTTGCTCTAGATCATCACCAAAACCTCTTACAAACTACAAGTACAAACAATTTCCAAGTATGAAAAGAATTCCCAAATTCATGTTCAGAAAAACACCATCTTAATTACCTTAACAAACAATACTAAAAGGGGAGAAAGGCCATAGTCAATAATTAAGCAACAAACAACATACTACCTCGGTCTTTTTTTAATTGCTGCATTTGATTTTTCGCATCTCCCAAGAAGCAAATTACACTATTAATATCTCGAGCTCCGTACATTAAAAAGTTATAAAAATGGGACGAATTAAGCACAAATCGAGACAAATAAAAAAAATCACAACTATGTTTATCCTTACCTAAGGACCAAATCGAGTCAGTTTGTAGCAAGTAAATTAAGTACCGAGGTAGTATAATTAATAAAACTTACCCTCATAATTCATACAAGTTCAATTAATAAATGAATAATAAAACTACCTTTTGGAACCCCATTACCAACAGTCGAAAGTCCATGAACTTGAAGCCTCGTTTTAATTATATCTAACGGACATACAAAAGAAGCTGCAAGTACACCTACAAAAATCAACCAAAATTAAAACTCCTTCAAAATTTCAAAAAAAAAATCAAAAAATCAATTTAAAATCAACACAAATTCAGTGATTAATCAATCAAATTACCAGCAGCAGCACCAGCACCCGCATTACAAAGAATCGAATTGTAAGAATCCGCAGTAGCCATTTTTTTAGTACCAAAATTTCGCGCAAAAAATAAAATAAAATAAAATTCAACCTTTAATTTTCTGAATTTGTGATCGAATTTCAAAACAATCCTCTTCGAAGAGGTAGATGATCGAAAAGCAGAGTTGCATTGCCAAAAAGGCTTCAACTACAAAGGGATTTAATTGAAATTACGACAAAAAATTTCAGCGGAAAATTAGGGTTTGCGATGAAATCGAGGTTTTTTAGGAGAGAGAAAACTTAGCGATGAAATGAAGCCATTGAAGATGATGAAGATATTGAATCTAGTTAGGAGAAGAGGATTTTTTTTTTTGTTTCTTTCAGGGAGTTGAATTTTATTTTATTTTCTGTTTTTTTTTTTTTTTGGGTGTGTGTCTTTCTTTTTTATATATTAAAAAAAAATGTTTTTGGTAGATGGAAAAAAAATGAAGGATTCTTGAATTTGATGAAAGTATCATACGTCGATTCGCCATGGTGGGGACCACATTGGTTGAATGTGGTTTACCGACCGTCCAATTTGTTAGTTACGTTTGTGGTATGGTGCTTTCTTTTATCGGTTGTATCTTGAATCTTCCTAGCATCATTAACACTTTAACAATTTTAAAAGGATATCATTACACTACAAATTTTAAGTACAACTATTACTGTTTTTTCTTCATAATTAAGAATACCGTTAAAATTATTTATTATACGTGCATGATACCTAACATAACCAACAAATAGAAACGAGGAACTATAAATTAATTTGACTTTTGATTTTTTTGATTTTAAGTTTAAATTGGTTTGTGGGTGTTTGTATGTAGGAGAAGAGTCGCACGTGTGATGTAGTTTATCACGTGGAGATAGAAATTTCCTCCATTGTTAATTTGTTATCTTGTTTTTTTTTTTTTTTGTGTGGTTTTATTATGAATGTTAATGAGGTGTGGTGGTTGCTTGTGTGAAGATCAACATCAAACAAACTAACAGCCCTTTGTGGGTTGAGAGAATTTTACTACTACTCAATTTTGTTGAGTAGTGTGGTGTCAAGATTTATTTTCACTTATTAATCGATTATAATGTTTTAGATAAACATTATCGTGGATGAAAATGAAGTTGAAGCTAAAGCACGGTGTATGTGACAAAATAAAATTTGATAAGTATTGTGTGTGACCGATCACATGGTGTGGCCACTCATATATAAAAGAATCTCTAATTCATACATAAAAGTAATCATCTTTTCTTATAAGAGCAACAGTATATTGTTTATAAAAATAACTCCAATTCATCATATAAATAAAAACATTAAATAAAAATAAGATAACGTCGTTTGTTCATATAAGAAACATTAACATTTATTTTTAGACTATTATAAAAGCAACTCTATTTCTTTGTATGTGTAACCCGATTTTGCCATTAGATTAACTATCTTTCTATCCCAATAATCTCATATTCCTAATAAAAATAACTTGAAACAAACAATTAATTATAGGGTATATAAACATTTTCCCAATAAAATTATCTAAATCAAATAATTATATGGTATATAAATAAGTTGTTACACAATTAGTTAATGGTGTGGTCAATCACATATAAAGGTTTAGCAATAAAATTTAACCAGTGATGTATGAAATGAAATTATAGATGGTCCTCCCAATTTTATGCACATATCTATTGGATCAATGAGCTCACTACAAGTCAATAGTTAGGAACTCAGAATTTCAAATTTTGACAAATCTAAGATGTCATACGATCGATACGTATAATTGTTCATACATTTTGAATCTAATATAATATGGATAAATACAAAAAATAAAAATAGATTGGTACATTATGGGTATGTTCTCTTCGCGAGATTAGGATCATCAATCCAATTCAATACATACTCATATCTTCAATCTATTCTCATCTCCTCAATTCGTTCTAAACCATTTCAATTCAATCTCTCCCTTCAACCTATTCTAATAATTTTATTTTTTGAAAAGGTAGTTAAGTTTTTTTTATTTATGTAAATAAAATTAACTATTTTTGCTACATATTTATTTTGGATACAAAATCTTCTAATTGTATTATTGCTATGATCATCCTAATATAATCTTTCCTCTTCCGTATCATCATCATCTTCAAACCTCAAATTCTGCACACACATCTTGCCATATATCATCTGCGGTATTTGCATGAACGATTTTTACATTGATTGTGTTTGTGTTGGATTAATCAAATCTAAATCAACTCTTCGTTTTATACTTTTACGTGTCGTAGTCCATGCAAAATTGGAAGCCCAAACTTATGTAATCGAGTAAAATTATGTAAAGTGCATTTTTCCACGATTATAACAAATTGATAAGTTTCATTATCTTTGGCATTCTTAAATTTTCCCGCTATTATTCAAGACTCCAAAAATGTACTGGATTTTTCCTCAAAAAAAAATTTACTGGATTATCATTGTAATTGATAAACTTTTACAATTTTTTTTCAAATAAAGGTTAGATAAAATAAGGTTTAATTAATTCTAATCCATTTTATTCCAATAGAATATATTTCAATTTGTTATAATCCCACCAGTCTATTTCAACCCATTTCAATCCATAGTCATCCAATCCAATCCATTCTAATCCCATATACATAGAACATACCCTCTGACCCGACTTGAGTGCTTATATAACATATGTTGGACCATATGGTGAGCTTTATCTTGAATTTTATTTTGTTTGGCATGCATTATATAATTTTGCATTGTTGGTAATTCAGAGCTCGGTCTTCCATATTTACACCACTCATTATGCCTCTTACATTTTGGCTTTCTATTGCTATGATTAACACGAATACACAACCATACAAGGAATTGAAGAGTTGTTTGTGAAGCTAATTTTTTTAATTTTACGGAAATAGATGGGTGATATATGCCTAATTCCCTAATTCCTATGTTGCATAGAGAGTAGAGAGAAGGTTTTAGAGGGATATTGTGAAAAAGAAAAAAAAATTGGTGAGGAGGGAGGAAAAAAATTAGTTAATTGCGGGCCTAAATGTTGAAAATTAGGAAAAATTCCATCATATAGTTATGCTACCATGCTGGAACAAATTTCTTATGAACTTGTAACTCATCCGGAATAAAATGGAAATCAACTTCAATATGCTATATTCTCTCATGAAATACTGGATTCTAAGCAATATGTGGAACATATTAACTATCTTAAAACAAAATGCATTAATGTAGAATATATTGCGTACAACCAAAAATTTCAACAAAAATCTTAACCATTTTAACTTACAAGTAGTAGTTATCACAGCACTAGACCATTATATTCTTTTTTGAACACAATAGAGCAACTATATGTTGCTTTTTTTTGTCTTCCAAGAGATAAGATATTTTCCAAGAAGTAAACAAAGTGACCTGATTTTTATCGTTGGGTCAAAGGGCATGCAGACCAACACTATGACACAAAATGCGTGTATTAATTGCAAGTCACAAGGTTGCAAGATACTTTCACTAGGATTCCCTTTAACATAAGCTTACTAACGAATTGAGCCAAAGTATGAACTTAATAACTTGACTCTAGGCGAGTGACATAAAAAATAATAATAACCAAACGTTGATAGTAGTTTGGATGTGCATAGAACTCCCCATGAATAGATGCCAGGCAACGATTATGCTCCATTAAAGTATTAATAGGTTTACAAGCTAACATTGTTGCTTTAGTGAGTATAATTCAATAATCAACCTCAATACTCAAAAAATATTTCAACACGCCAAGATTTTTTAATTGAAAGTAAGAACCCAAATAATGTTTCAATCCAAGGATTACATCATTAGAGATTTAGAGGAACCTACAAATATTAAATAATCAACATTGCCTGTTAATACATAGGTAAACAAAGGATAATTTGCATATAGTTTAACGAAGTCAAATTCCTTTTATGCATGTGACAACTTAGCAAACCATTATTGGGGAGGTTGTTTTGAGCCATAAAAAACTTACACATTCTACGCACCTTCCTTAAAATAGGACTATTGTACCCCGAAGGAAATTGTATATACTTATTCATCTAAATCATCATGAAGAAACGCACTTTCCAAAGTGTTACAAAAACGACCTAAAAATTACAAACAGTTCCCGTTTATTCCACGAGAGCAAGCATCTCATTACATGAACAACTTCAATCTTTCGATCAACAACCTCAGAGTGTCGAGGAGTTCTATAACATCAAACATGCTAGTGCGCATAAGGTAATTGAGGGATGTTTTGTCTTGCTTAAAGGAAGATGGGGTATACTAAGAAATCCTTTATTTTTCCACATTTTAACTCAAGAACGTATCGTAATAACTTGTTGCTTGTTTATAGTTTCTTATTGAATGACAGAAATTAATAAAGTGCGGAATTGATAGAGACCATATAGGAAAGGTTTTGGACGAGTTTCCAACATGAAAATTCAGTTTAACGTTGTTGTAGAATTTAGTCAATAAGGCTTTTGATTAGTTTTAATTATTCCTTTGTAGGAAGTTTCGAACTAAGCGATTTCTAGGAGTAGTGGCGGATCACCGTTATAACACAAGGTACGTAAGTACTAAAGGCATACATGTAACTAGAATACATGCTAGAGTAGTTTAAACTTCATGCTAGAATCTATAGAATTGAAAGTTATTAATTTATTGACTTGAGTTGACTTGCTTGAGAAGTTATGTTGGCATGATTGCATGAAAAGTATGTATTGACTATTAAGTTTGACATTCCGATTTTATAGCATTGTTATTGAATCATTGATGTTGGAATGTTGATTATTTTGAAAGATTTTGACTAGTAGTCAATAAGGAAAGAAAAGCAGTTAAGTTGGTTAATTACTTGATCAACAAGAAAAGAAGTTAGTGATTATTTATTCACTTGTTTTAATAGAAGGTTCATGAGCAAATAATTAGCCACTCATAGTCTATGTGTGGTAAAGGAAGGTTAAGCAAATAAAGGACCAAGAATTAATATTAGAATCACATGATAAACAAGATAATTAATATATATGGTGTATGATGCTTGTTTGCCTTGATTGTTCTTATGTGATTTTATGAGAGTCATGACAATTATTAAACCTGATATTCACGTAAAGTGAAAGAGGATTCACACCAAAACTCTTAGAACGTATATACCTTGAGTATGAACAATGGGGGGAGTTATGGGAATAGTAACTAAAACTTCTAATCGAGGTACAAGACGTTGTACTCTTTCATAATTATAAATGTGCTGGAATTCCGTTACTTCAAGTGACATAGGTAACACCTTCTTGGAGTTGCTCCCAAGTTGGTGCCCAATAAGGAGAATGTTGAGAAAGGAAACCCGTTCGATGCGAAATCCACAATTTAATATCATAAATAATTCATAATGTTGATGAGTGTATGTACAGGTACATGGCTGTGAACTTGTGATAAAGGTAAGAAAATGTGTGATGTATGTTCTTTGTTAAGTTGTTCTTGTTGTTGTGCATAGTCTTTAGTGTTTATGTACTTAGCCTTGCTGATTGTGTGTGTTTTGTGAGCATGGCTTTGTCTTTGACTTGGCCCTACGACAACCCATTTTGATGGCAAGTAGCAGTCTAGAATAAAGAGAAAGCTACAGGTACAAGTGGGCATAGTCAATCATGCTGAGATTGAGTGTTGAGCGCTTGCAAGTGTTGTTTTTGTTACTTGTGTTGGACATGTTTATTTTGGTTATTGACTTTTAGTTTGAAGTTTTTAAAAGTTTATTTGGTTTTGAAGGGTCGTTGTTTGAGTTCCGAGTTGTAATAAAGTTTTATTTGAATTTGTTTTGAAAGTTTTTTTGGGATTTTACATTGTTTTAAAAGTAAGAAGACTTCCGCTATAATACTTTGATAATAGCCTTAATTAGTCGTTATCACGGTGGTGGTAATACTTTGGTTTTTCCTAGTTAAGTAAGAAGTATTTTTATTGCTTTAATTATTATAAATATAGTATATTTTGCGGAAATTGCTATAAGATGGTTAGGAAATTCCATGGTGTTACACATAGTCAATAGTATATATATATATATATATATATATATATATATATAGTGTATACTTTTGGATATAACTTTACTCTTATGCTTTTGGTTATATATTTCTACGATGTATTATAAAGTATATATATTATATATACACATATTTTCTCTTTTCTATAAGATGTAAGTTGATCGAGAGTTGTGTTTACTATGCATCTTTACATTAGATTTTATACTAAGCAAATTCAATTATACACAAGCTAAGAGGGCAAATGTTTTTGTCTTTGTTGATCATCAAAGAGGGCATAAATGTTTGTATTTGTTGATGATCAAAAAGGGCAAAAATGCTTGTCTTTGTTGATGAACAAAGAAGGCAAAAATGTTAGCCTTTGTTGACGATCAAAGAGGGCAAAAATGTTTATTTTTGTTGATCAAAGAGGGTGTTGACCCTAGGGGTTTTGATGACAAACACATACTACTAATGGGTTACTTGTTTGATGTCAAGATAAACATATATTAGTAGCCGTTGTACCAACAGAAGAACTTGTCTCAAGTTCAGATGTCTCAAGTACGTATCGAAATAATCAATACGTAACTCAGAAGGTTTATACACTTGAGAATATTCAGAGAATATATGACAACAAGACTTCAAAGTATATTCTGAGAAGATATGGAAGATATATTCTAAGAAGATACCATAAAAGATCCTTGAATATATTTGGAAAAGATATACACAAGATTATGGTAACAAATCTATGTGAATTTAGATGGAGAATTAATCTAAATTCACTTATGAAGAATATTCACCAAGATATAGGTGAAGATATGAAGCGTGAAAACAAGGAAGGAAATCAGAGAAACCCTACTTGTAACTTCACTATAAATACTGAAGATCAGAAGAGAAGAAATTTAACCAAGACTTACGCACTTCATTGGAAGCATACAAGACAAGGTACAAGAGTCAGTTGTACTAGGATTGTGTCCAACTTTATGAGTCTGTAATCTTGAGTTCAGGGAAAGGAGAGTGATTTGAGTGAATCACTTGTAAAGAGAAAGAGAAAGAGAAGAACTCGTTCAGGGGAACAAGTTCAAGGAGATAAGTACTGAGTTGTACTTAGAGAATAGAGAAGTACTGAGTTGTACTTAGAGAATAGAGAAGTACTGAGTTGTACTTAGAGAATAGAGAAGTACTGAGTTGTACTTAGAGAATAGAGAAGTACTGAGTTGTACTTAGAGAATAGAGAAGTACTGAGTTGTACTTAGAGAATAGAGAAGGTTGGCCAAGCCACCAAGAGAGAAAGAGAAAGAGAAGAACTTGTTCAGGGGGAACTAGTTCAGGGAGAACAAGTACTGAGTGGTACTTAGAGAAGTCCGTACTAACTAGGATTGTAACAGAGTCGTTGGCCCTAGTTAGTAAAAAGAGAATTGAGTCAAAATCCCTAGTGGTCGAGGTTTTTTCCTTCCTATTGGGCCTAGGAAAGGTTTCCTCGCTAAAATCGCGTGTTCTCTACTTGTCTCTCACTCTCTCTATACTTGTCTCTACTTTACTTGTCTCTAGTTTAATTATTATTGTTTGTCAAAACTAACAATTGGTATCAGAGCAGGTTCTCTTTTTGGTTGTGTGCAGGTAATTCTGACGAGTGAATCCTGGAACCATGGCAAACAACGAGGAACGACTAACTGAGGGACATTCCACCGTAAGGCCTCCCAACTTCAATGGGAAGTACTATCGTGAATGGAAAGCAAAGATGGAGACTTTTATTACTGCTGATAATTTCCAAATTTTGAAGGTGATTCGTGATGGTAATTTTCAAATTACCAAAAAGAATGAAAAATGTGAACTTGTTCCTAAACCCGAAATTGAATACGTAAAAGAGGACTATGAAAAAATTCAAATGAATGCTTCTGCACTAAAATACTTGCATTGTGGTCTTGGACCTCGTGAGTACGATCGTACGGCGGGGTGCAAGAGCGCAAAAGAAATCTGGGACTTTTTGCAAATAACTCATGAAGGAACAACTGAAGTTAAAAAATCTAAAATTGATTACTTAATGCAACAATATGAGATGTTTAAAATGGAATCTAAGGAAAGTGTTCAGGAAATGATTGTTAGATTTGGTAACATTGTTATTGAGTTGGAGTCCTTAGGGAGAGTCATTACTAATGAAGAACAAGTAAGAAAAATTCTTAGAAGTCTACCTCAGGATGAAAGATGGAATGCTAAAGTTACCACTTTATTTGAAACTAAGGATTTTTCCAAGTTCAATGTTGAACAGCTTACAGGTTCATTAATGACCCATGAGATGCATCTTAAAACTGGAGAAGCAGAAACATCCAAAGGACGATCTATTGCTCTTAAGGCTAAAGGACGTTCCACGACCAACACAAAAGATGAAGATGAGAATGATTCAGTAGTAAGTGCAGAAGATGCAGCCTTGCTAGTGAGACAACTAAAGAAGATGATGTACAAAGAAAGGGGCAAAGGAAAAACTGAAGTTAGATCCTACAGAACCACTTGTCATAAGTGCGGAAGTATCTATCACTTCATACGAGATTGTCCACTATGGGAATCAGAAAAGGGCACAGGGAAGGTGAAGTCAAAATTTGCAAAGAAACCATTCTTTACAAAGAAAGACTCCAGAAAGTCCATGATAGCCGCTCTACAAGAGGATGATATAACTGATGATGAAGAAGATGACCTTGAGGAAGAGACTGCTCACATTTGTCTCATGGCCGAACTTGAAGAAACAGAAAACCTGACTTGTTTCAACGTAAGTCCCTATGCTCTTAAGGAACAAATTAAAAAACTTAATGCTGCAAAACTTCAAGAGCTTCTGCTGGAAACTCTGGATGAATACAAAGAAATTTGCAAACATGTTTCACAACTAGAAAAATCTTTGGAAACTCGTAAAGAACATGCTAAGTGGATTAGGACTAATAAAAGAGATATGGAAAACCGCTTCTTTGAACTACTTGATAAGAACACTGAATTAAAACACGCTTGTGAAAAAATTAAAGAAGAAAATATATTCTTAAATGTAGAATTGCAAGGGTACAAGTGTCTAATTCCTGAAACAAATTTCATAAATCTGTCCCCCACACAAGCTGAAAAGAATGAATTTTTAAAATTAAAACAAGAGATCACTGATTTAAAAACAAGAAATTCAGATCTTGAAAGAAGCCTAAAATCAAATCATAACAAATCAAGTCATGTTAACGCTGTTAATTGGTTTGAAAAGAATCAATATAATAACAGATCAGGTGTGGGTTTTAACCACAAGAGAAGAGATAAAGTCAAGAAGCATGTAGATTTACCTAACAAAATTTGTACTTTCTGTGGAACAACTGGACATCTTCAAGGAGGATGTACCAGAAAAATGGAACAAATAGATGAAAACATGAACAAGTTAAAACTGATGTGGATAGTTAAGAATGTTGATACAAAGGAACCCAAGCAAGTCTGGGTTGCTGTTACTAACCACTAAACTATTGTGCAGGCACAAGTGAAGGGGAACAACCTGTGGTACCTCGACAGTGGTTGTTCCAAGCACATGACAGGAGACGAAACTCAATTTCTTTCACTTGTTGCCTATAATGGAGGAACAGTGACTTTTGGTGATAATAAGAAGGGTGATATAATCGCCATAGGTAAGGTAGGTAAGTCACAAAAATGTTCCATAGACAATGTATTTCTAGTCGAGGGGTTAAGACACAATTTACTCAGTATTTCCCAATTCTGTGACAAAGGGAATACTGTTCGTTTTACATGTGAAAAATGTCTTGTCATTGACTGCAACACTGGAGACATCGTACTAGAAGGAAAAAGGAGAGGGAACACTTATACTGTTAATTTGAACCTTGTTCCTGAAAATCGTCTCAAGTGTTTAAGTGTTGCAGACAATGATCCGCTACTGTGGCACAAACGTTGTGGACATGCTAGTCTTTCACTACTAAACAAATTAAGACAAAAAGACTTAGTAATTGGTTTGCCAAATATTAAGTACAATTGTGATAAAATTTGTGATACATGTGTTAAAGGAAAACATGTTCGCTCATCTTTTAAATCAAAAACCTTGGTAAGTACTTCTAAGCCACTTGAGCTGATACATATGGATCTTTGTGGTCCAGTAGATGTTCAAAGTAGGAGTGGAAAGAAATATGTTTTTGTTATTGTTGATGATTATTCCAGGTATACATGGACCTTGTTCCTTGCTACCAAAGAACAAACCTTCGACGAATTCGAAGCTTTTGTGAAAGAGGTGCAAAGAACAAGTGGACATAGGTTGGTACATTTAAGATCTGACCATGGAACAGAGTTTGATAATCAAAAGTTTGATGAGTTTTGTAGTGAACATGGATTAGATCATAACTTTTCAGCTCCAAGGACACCGCAGCAAAATGGAGTAGTAGAGCGAAGGAACAGAACATTGGAAGATATGGCAAGGACAATGTTAATTGCTAGTTCATTGCCCAAGAATTTTTGGGCAGAAGCAGTTAATACAGCATGCTACATAATCAACAGAGCTCTAATAAGACCAATCTTTAACAAGACACCTTTTGAATTGTTCAAAGGGAAAAAGCCAAATGTCTCTTACCTAAGAACATTTGGTTGTCAATACTTCGTGCACAACAACGGTAAGAAACACCTAGGAAAATTTGATGAGAGAAGTGATGAAGCTGTTTTTCTAGGTTATTCAAGTCATAGCAAAGCTTATAGAGTGTATAATAAAAGGTCTATGTGTGTTGAGGAAAGTGTGCACATTATCTTTGATGAAACTGACATTGTATCTCATGATGGCCAGGATGATGATGAATTTGAAATTGGACTAACACGTTTTACAGGTGACAAAAGTACAGGTGACGATGAACAGGTTACAAAAGAATGTCCTCATGTCCAGAAGACAACTGAACTACATGAGGAACAGGAACAAAGTAATGAACTTGGACAGGTGAGCACACCAGAGACACTTGAAGAGACATGAGAGGTGGAACAACCAGTTACCGGTGACAACGATGGAGAAGTCACACCACACAGGGAGTTTCAGCCCAAGCCTTGGAAACATCAAAGCTCACATCCCATGGATCTTATCATAAGTGATATAGATAAAGGAACTCAAACAAGGTCTCAAATAAGAAACTTTTGCGCCTTCAATGCATTTCTTTCAACGCTTGAACCAAGAAATCACAAAGAAGCCTTAGGTGATCCAGATTGGATCATAGCCATGCAAGAGGAACTAGGTCAATTTGAAAGAAACAAGGTATGGCATCTTGAACCTAAGCCTGAACATCAAAAAGTCATTGGACTTAAATGGGTGTACAGGAACAAACTTGATGAATATGGAACAATTGTCAGAAACAAAGCCAGGTTAGTGGTAAAAGGTTACAATCAGCAAGAAGGTATTGACTTTGAGGAGACTTTTGCTCCTGTAGCAAGATTAGAAGCCATTAGAATTTTAATTGCTTTCGCTGCCTATATGGGATTTAGGTTGTTCCAAATGGATGTCAAATGTGCTTTCCTTAACGGTTACTTGAAGGAAAATGTCTATGTGGAACAACCTTTGGGTTTTGAAAATGTTGACTTTCCTAACCATGTCTATAAGCTTGATAAGGCTCTTTATGGACTTATGCAAGCTCCTAGGTCATGGTATGAAATACTCTCAAACTTTCTTTTATCTAATGACTTCAAAAGAGGAAAATTTGATAAAACTTTGTTTCTGAAAATCAAAGGTACTCATATTTTTGTAGTACAAATTTAAGTTGATGATATTATCTTTGGTGCTACTAATGAGCCTTTGTGCAAGTATTTTGCAGATTTAATGAGCAAAGAATTTGAAATGAGTATGATGGGTGAACTAAACTTCTTCCTAGGGTTGCAAATCAAGCAAACTGAGGAAGGAATTATGATTCATCAACAAAAATACATCAAAGAACTCCTGAAAAAATACGGTCTTGAGAATTCCAAAGACAACCATACACCTATGGGAACAGGTACACGTTTAGATGAAGACGTACATGGTACAACTGTTGATCAAAAACAGTATAGAGGTATGATTGGTTCTTTATTATATATAACTGCCAGTAGACCTGACATAGCTTTCAGTGTGGGAGTATGTCNGAGTATGTGCTAGAGTTCAAGCCAATCCCAAGGAATCTCATTTAAAGGCTGTTAAAAGGATATTAAGGTATCTCAAAGGTACAAGTGACTTAAGCTTGTTCTATCCTAGTACTAACACATTTGATCTAGTAGGCTTTGCTGATGCTGACTATGCAGGTGATTTGGTCAATCGAAAAAGTACATCTGGAATGGTACAATTCCTAGGGACAAGCCTGATTTCATGGAGTTCAAAGAAACAAAATACAGTAGCCTTGTCCACAGCTGAAGCGAAATATGTGGCTGCAGCAGCATGTTGTTCACAAATGATTTGGATCAAACAACAGGTTAGAGACTTTGGTGTTAAATTTGAATGTGTTCCTATTTATTGTGACAACACTAGTGCTATTTGTATTTCTAAAGACCCAGTTCATCACTCAAGAGTAAAGCACATTCACATAAGGCACCACTTCTTAAAAGACAGTGTTGAGAAACAATTAGTCAAACTAGAATTTTGTGCCACTGAACAACAAATAGCCGACATACTCACTAAACCATTACCTAGAGAAAGGCATGAAAAATTAAGACTTGAACTTGGGATGATTAGATTAAAATAATCTTCCTAGCTCTAAAGCCTTCAATGACTAAGTCTAGATTGGCACGCATACACAAACCAAGTAAAATTAATTTTGTACACACATAAGTCTAGGGTAAGCATATCGAGATCACGATAATATAGTTAAACTGCCTAATTTACATACTTGATAGCATTTTATGGTATGTGTCCTCAAAACCTTTTCGTCAAATTTTCCGTTTTTTTTATTAAAAAAAAACCTTCTTTGTAAACTAAGCAAAAAAAAAAACCGTAAAATTTAGGGGGAATTAATCTATGGTTCAACTTCTACGTGTTTTGAGCACGTTCGTCACATTCAGATGTTCCATTAAAAGCCCAACCAAGTTCATGAGCCCAACTTAAATGAACCCAACTCTTCAAATGTCTCTTCCAAACTATTTATACCCCCAAACACCATCTACCTACCACAACTACCCACCCGTTCAAACTCAAATTCAAAAACTTAAAAATTCATCTCTTGAAAACGCCTACTTTCTTGCAACAACAATGGTGAAAACCAACATTAAAGTTGATGATAAAAACAAGTCTACCTTTGTTGCCCCCCCAAATGTTCCAACTCAAAAATCCACATCTCTTACCTCCTCTAAAACTGAAAAAACCCAAAAGTCCCAAACCCTAACTTCGAAAGACTTGGGCTCAAAGCGAAAAAGGGAGATCGAAGTGGTTGTAAGCGACGAGGAAAATGAATCCACAGCCGAAAAGGAGCAAGTTGAGGAGAAGGAGAAAGATGATGATGATGGAGAAGGTGAAATCGACGGAGACCAAAGCACAAATCTTTTAGTGCGTGGTTTGGGGATCGATTTAAAGTGGTGCAAACAAAGTAAGTTTGATCAACTCCTTGACTTAATTGAATTTCAAGGATGGAATTTCTTGTTTGGAGAATGTTTTGTTAATCATATGTCATCAACCGACGTATTTGTATTATGTGGTACATTTACACGAATTAGAGATAGTTGTGCTGGAGTAGTTCATGGAAAAATTATACAATTGACTGCTGAATCTTTTGCTACTGCTTTTAAATTAAGTTTGGAAGGTTATGATTATTATGCTAAACAAAGGGTAATTATTGATTTTGGAGAAGGAATTGTGAATGATGTAGTTGTTGAGTATTTTGGTGGAAAGCGTGGGAGAAACACTGTAAATGTGAGTGATATGAGTGCATTGGGTAAGTTGTTGTTTACCCTTGTGCGCAAGAATGTGCTACCACGGACTCATGGACATGGGAAGGCAACATTGCTTGATCTTGCGTACATGTACTGCCTCGCTACAAAAAGAAAAATTAATTTTGCTTCTGTAATGGCTAAACATCTCACTCACTGTATTGAAAATCAAAATGCTCTAGGTTATGGTGCCTTGCTGACATATCTCATAGCTCAGCATACCACCATTCCAACGAAACATTTGGTTGCCCCTGGATTAACTGATATCCTTGGTAAAAACTCTTTGTCTTTCATTAAACTTGAACTTGTTGATGGTATGGTTCAATTTAAAGCAAGAGCCAAACCTACACCTAAGCCTGCTGAGAAGGAATATGGTGCAAGGAAGAGCCAAAGGCTTGCCTCTAAGGGTAAAGAGCCTGCGGTGGTGGAGGTTCAAATTATTGACACTACAGTAGGATTTGGGAAGTACTCTGTGGTCAAAGTAGATGATCTGATGGCTCAATTGGTTGTGGATGTTCAGGAAGTGATGAATAAGCAGGATATATTGAAAGGGGTCCTACTGAAAAAGCTGGATGATGTAGAGAGGAAGATGGATGCTTTAGGGGATGAGATGATTGATCTCAAAGCCAAAGTTAGCCACTTTCTCGATGATGTCGTAATAGAAGAGGAAGAAGCCCAGGACAATGAGGAGGAACAAGTGAATGAAGGCAGGGGAGAGACAACCAAGCCAGCAGGACAATGTACTGCCACTGCCCCTGCTGCCATCCTGGAGCCACAGCCTGATGATGATGCTGATGAATGGTGATTCCCCCCCCCCCCAAAAAAAATTGCTGAAAAAAAAGGGAAAAATCAAATGCTTAGTTTATTTTGAAGTTTTTCTCTTATTTTTCTACTCGTTTCTACTCCTTTCTTTTAACTTTTTTTGAGGACATTCACTGTTAATGTTGTCTAGTCAAGTTTATTTAATGGTTTCATAATATTCTTTCTTTTGATATATGCTGCTCTTTGACTATGACTTATCTATTGATGCTGTGATATGCCAAAGTACTTTTAGATGATGTCAAAAGGGGGAAAAGTAGCAAAAGAAGAGACAAAAATATCGAAGAATCCCTTGTCTCTTGCCTCTCATACTTGAAACTGCCTTTCTCTTTTACAAACTCATCTTTAATTAATCCGATTGATTTTGTTGATTTTGTTTGTTTTAGTTTCAAGTTACTTTAAAATATATTTAGTTTATTCTATACATTATATTTTTGTCTAAGTGTTTGTCATCATCAAAAAGGGGGAATATCGTTGACCCTAGGGGTTTTGATGGTGACAAACACATACTACTAATGGGTTACTTGTTTGATGTCAAGATAAACATATATTAGTAGTCGTTGTACCAACAGAAGAACTTGTCTCAAGTTCATATGTCTCAAGTACGTATCGAAATAATTAATACGTAATTCAGAAGATTTATACACTTGAGAATATTCAGAGAATATATGACAACAAGACTTCAAAGTATATTCTGAGAAGATATGGAAGATATATTCTAAGAAGATACCATAAAAGAACTTTGAAGATATTTGGAAAAGATATACACAAGATTATGGTAACAAATCTATGAAGAAAAGAAGAATGTGAATTTAGATGGAGAATTGATCTAAATTCACTTTATGAAGAATATTCACCAAGATATTGGTGAGATACGAAGCGTGAAAACAAGAAAGGAAATCAGAGAAAACCTTACTTGTAACTTCACTCAAAATACTGAAGATCAGAAGAGAAGAAATTTAACCAAGACTTACGCACTTCATTGGAAGCATACAAGACTAGGTACAAGAGTCAGTTGTACTAGGATTGTGTTCAACTTTATGAGTCTGTAATCTTGAGTTCAGGGAAAGGAGAGTGATTTGAGTGAATCACTTGTAAAGAGAAAGAGAAAGAGAAGAACTCGTTCAGGGGAACAAGTTCAAGGGAATAAGTACTGAGTTGTACTTAGAGAATAGAGAAGTACTGAGTTGTACTTAGAGAATTGAGAAGTACTGAGTTGTACTTAGAGAATAGAGAAGTACTGAGTGGTACATAGAGAATAGAGAAGGTTGGTCAAGCCACCAAGAGAGAAAGAGAAAGAGAATAGAGAAGAACTTGTTCAGGGGGAACAAGTTCAGGGAGAACAAAGTACTGAGTGGTACTTAGAGAAGTCCGTACTAACTAGGATTGTAACAGAGTCGTTGGCCCTAGTTAGTAAAAAGAGAATTGAGTCAAAATCCCTAGTGGTCGAGGTTTTTTCCTTCCTATTGGGCCTAGGAAAGGTTTCCTCGCTAAAATCGCGTGTTCTCTACTTGTCTCTCACTCTCTCTATACTTGTCTCTACTTTACTTGTCTCTAGTTTAATTTTTATTGTTTGTCAAAACTAACAGAGGGAAAAATAGGTTGTCTTTGTTGATAATCAAAGAGGGAAAAAAATGTTTATCTTTGTTGATGACCCAAAAGGGCGAAAATGTTTATCTCTGTTGATGATTAAAGAAAGCAAGATTATTTTACCTCGCTTGAATTAAAGTAAAGAGGGAAAAAATAGATTGCCTTTGTTGTTCAAAACAAAGAAGGCAAAAAAGTATAATTTGTCCCCTAAACCTACTACAACGCCCCTAATAGGGCAAATTTCTTTTGCACCATTAGCCTAAGAGGGTAAATTTTTTTGCCCTATTAGCCTAAGAGGGCAAATTATGAATCTAAGAGGGCAATTTTCGTTGCCCTCGTAGTACGATTTTCTTGTAGTGATATTATTTATCTTAATATATACTTGTTAAAAATTTATTATACTTAAAATTTAATTAGTTATATAATTTATTAGTTATTTTTAAAATACAAATAATTTACAATTTTTTTTTACAATGAGTAAGGATGGGTAGAGCTAGGGGTGATTATGGTTTGGTTTTTGTATTAATTTGTTTTGGATCGGATTGAGAAAATAAAAAAAATTTGATTATGGTTTAGATACGATTTGGGGCTCTTAAAAAAAACTGAACACCGAATATCAAACNATATATATATATATATATATATATATATATATATATATATATATATATATATATATATATAGGATGAGGTTCAAATGAGAACTTTCTTTGCATGAGAACCGTGAAAACTATATCAAAAACTCCTTAATTCAATTATTTTTTTTTATTTTTCTAGGTGTTATAGTGTTACTTTATATCTATTTTAATAATAAAAAGATATAAATATTTATTTCAAGTGTTTTAAGCTATCATATAAAATTGATCTATAAGTAGTAACTATAACCATCTAAATAGTATACGATTTTCAAAAGCCTAAAAAATTAACTAAACCTTGTTTAAATTGAAAACTAAGGGTATATCTAGTTATAATACATAGTTAATAAGTGATTGCAACTTTTAAATGTATCTAATACGATCGTTATTTAGTAGTTCTCACAGTTTTTATGCAAAGAGGGTTCTTCTGGGATCCTCACCCTATATATATACCTTAAAAACCCAAATAAACCTTAGTTCCTCACTTCCCCAATCCCATTCCAGTTCATACTAGAGGTGATCAACATTAGCCCGGCTCGGCCCGAAAAAATGCGGGTTTTGGGCAACGTATTTCTGGCCCGAATTCGAGTTAGGTCCGGCCCGATCCGATTTTTGCAACATTCCCGCGGGCTTTAGCGGCATAAATTTAAGAAGTTTAGTTGTTTTTTAGGCCCGACCCGAAAAGCCCGCCAAACCCGCTCTAAAATTCCGGGCTTTGGACAACGAACCTAAGCCCGGTCCGCCCACGCCCGATTAGCGGGCCTTCTTTAATGCGACAAGCCCGGCCCGACCCATGATCACCTCTAGTTCATACGCTTCCCTTCTCACTCAATCCTAGCCTCTTCTGTTGAAAACAACACATGCATAAAAGCATAATCCTTCTTTCACAATTTGACCCTCTTTTATCATTTTTTGAAACAAATTAACATTAGCAACCTACAAAATTAAGAACTAAGTACATTGATTGTATGAGTACCGAAGTTACGCTTGTCGTGCTTGCTTCTGCATTTTATGACCTACTCTCATGCACTCTTCACTCTTCTCTATAATTTGCAGTCGCCTTCAAATTAAGACTATCAATTAATTTCCACCTTTTTTTTTAATTATGTTTTTAGTTGGATAGAAAAATACTAAGAGTTTTTTATGGAGTAAATTGGATTACGAATTGGATAGTTGTTAAGGACGACAAAGTACAAAGAAATAAGAGTAAAATTATCTATATAAATTAAGAAATGAAAATATTACAAAATTTGGTTCGGTTTGGATCCAAAAAGAGAAAACTGAATTATTTTGGTTTGGATTAGATTTGATTGAATTGTAATTTGGTTTGGATTTGGCTTCAGAATTTCAAGACCGGATTAATTTTGTTTGGATTTGGATTAAACAATAATCTAAACCGTACACCGAACTGTCACTCCTAGGTAGAGCCCATCTAGCAACTAATTGAGACACAATGAAAGTTTACAAGCAAACTCCAAATGGACTCTATGACGTTTTGATCTTTTATACGACTTTTGCTAGCATCTAGAATCCCACTAATGACAGCACCCCCTACAATAATTGTGATGCTGATGTGCAAAAGACCCTCCTCATAGGCCTTCTCGATCTCTATTCTGACGGCCTTCAGCTGAGCATCAATGTTATCTGTCGTATGCATCATCTCTTGGCCTTGGACCACAAGATCGTTACTTCCATTTCCCATCCTATAGCTCACCCCCTTGGCCCAGCTGCAGCCTTCCTTGAACCTACATAATTTAATAAAATGGGGGATTGGCAGTGATGATCTCCTATGATAAAGAAAGTTCTCTTATGTACAACGAAACCTGCTGGGCGTGTAGCTTTGACCCCATATTGGTATAGCTCCTATGAAGTCCTTTCATAGGCTCATAGTTGCGACAGGTATTCTTTGTAACCCGTATTGATAATTCGCCTATGGGAATGCAACTATTTCTGAAGTTTAGCTCGTTTCTTCACCACCATAATCCCTTAAGGGTTGTGACAAAGTAAATGACTCCATTAAAGTCATTAGTAATCAGAGTGTCCAGATACTTGATCCAGTTTACAACCCATTCTTCAATTGGAATATTCTCCTAGTGCTTGGTATTGATCCCGAGGTGGCTGCCTTTCTAAAAATGCACTGCTATGTCACAATCCCTTAGTGAATGTGTCGTCTTCTAGATCAAGGACTCCTTCCTCCTTGAATCTCTCACAATGATGGCTATTTTGCATGACGCTTATGCCTCTTCTGATCAAATGTTCCCCTGCTACCAGCGCACCATTGAGAACTTTCCAAATGAAGATTTTAAGGTCTTCACTAAGTTGAAGTTCCCTGATGAGCTAGAGCCTTTGTCCCAACCCCTTTATTGGACCTTAAGTTTGCTAAGGTGTTTTTCTCCTTTAATTTGCTTCCACTAGAACCTATACATAGTCTTGACAATAAATTGGCCATTCCTTGTCAATTTCCAATTAATGAGATCTTATGTGTCCCTAGAATAATGTTACAGGTGTTTTCTTCAAAGTCATCTTTGATGAGATTTTTGTTCCACAGTTTCAACTTTGACAAGATTGTTCTTACCCCACTGTTCTTTATGGAGTTAAAAATTTCTTCCTTCCCTTCCTTAACCCTAGGTATCTTCCCTTTTATCCAAACCTGATGTAAAAAGTGCCTTTTGACCATTCCCAATAATCTAGAAGCAACCCTCATAAAGTATCTCCAAACCCCATTTGATGCCCAGTCAACCCCAGGAACCTCCTTTTGTTACTCTCCCTATCCCTGTTCATAAGAGTTTCCTCATAGAGGTTATACCTAGCTTTGTAGATTTGAGACAAGAGCAGCTCTTTGTTCGTGTTGATCCTCCATCCTTGGCTAGCCAACAGAGCCTTATTATAGGTACCCGTCTCATGCATTCCCAATCCACCCTCCTCTTTTGGTTTTGTAATGAAATCTTAGCTTCGCCAATGAATCCTGCTCTTGCCACAGGCACTTTTCCAGAGGAACCTATCCATCAATTTATTCACTTTATTAATCATGGGGCAGCTTAAAAACTGACAAGATGTGATTCCCTAAGCTAGAGAGAACAGAATTGATTAAAGTAAGGCGATTAACAAAAGAAAAGAGAATAGTGTTCCAAGTGTTCATTCTCTACTCCATTTTACGAATGACATTGACAAATATTTTTTCTTTGAACTTCCAAACTCTGAAAGAACTCCCATTTAGACTCCGAAGGTCTTCAACAGTGGCATATTAAAAATCTCTACCGGCCATATCCATTCGTTTGGAAACATGGGTGTTTGGACTAGTCATTAACGAACATTTTCCTAAATAAATAATCTGGCCAGTCGCCTTGCAAAAATCATCGATAGCTCCTTTCACCTTCCGACAAGCCTCTTTAGTAGCTCCGAAGAACTAGATTGCGTCATCCATGAAAAAAAGATGTGAAACTGCTGGACTGCCCTTACTAACTTTGATACTTTTGACCTCACCCTTTCTAGTGAGCGAGGTAAGGCTACTCGACAGAGTTTACAAATCTTATTTGGAATTATTTTAAGGATATAAAATAATTATTTCGTAAGTCGTATAACAGCGAGTGCTATAATAGTAAAAAAAAATAATACCTCAAAATTTTAGAAAACACCGTCTTATCATATATGCATATTATTCAATAAACATCTTGCATGTGTGTAACATACACATTTGACAAAACTTTCAATGTTCAACTTTCAAGTATGCATTTTTAGTTTTCAATAAATAATGTTTATAAGCATATCACTCTTTTTTTTTCGTAATATTACTTGATTTATATATTATTGCAGTATTATATGATTATTAAATATGTTATGTATGTGCCTATTTTGTTCAATTACTTCTTTTAAGAATGGGTTATTATATGGTTGATTTTTTCTTTCAATTTTTTTTTTCATTTCTTCAATGATCAATTTTTAAACTCGGAGGTTCAATTTTGTTTTGTATGAATGATAAATACATTGCTGAAGATTGCAAGAGTGGTAAAGCAATGAAGCAAGTTGTACATCATATATTTAATTTTAAATACGCCGCATGTAATATTAAATCTTCAATACCCAATATTTAGTTGTAATGTTCAATTTTTCAAGTGCAATGTTCAGTTTTCAACGAACAATGTTCACTCACTCTGAATATTAAAAGGTTTCCAACAAGAAAAAAAATATTTAGGTTATAGTTTGGGAAATGAATATTTGTAGTAAATCTTCTGAACATTGTTTATAGAAAACTGAATATCAAGAGTAAAATTTTGAATATTAAAAATTTGAAATTAAGAAAGCAACTTCTACACTTTAGTTTGGGAAAGTGAACACCCTAAGTATAATTCTAAATATTGACCATATTAAACTAAACATTAAAAGTAAATTTCTAAATATTGGAACTTTTAAAAATGACAAAGTAAATATTCTGAAAATTGAAACTTATAATAGCAACCCAAGTAAAATTTTGGACATTAATAGTAAAAATCCTGAATATTGAAACTTATAATAACACAAAAGTCGATATTTACATTATCGTTGAGAAGTGAATATCTTGAGTAAAATTCTGATTATTGACCATATAAAGTGAATATTAAGATTAAGGCTGTGAATACTGAATGAAAATTTTGAGTACTCGATGTTGCATATTGAATGAAAATTATTTTGATGTATTTGTGATTGTAATAGAACCAAAAAGAAGTATTTGTGTGACTAAAAATCCAATGGATAAAGAAACTAATAAAAAAGGACATAAAAAGAATATAATATCTAAAAAAAGTATAAAAAAAAAAAAGTATAAAGTATTAGGAAATATGTTTTGGGTACACTACTTAACAATTGGTTACCAAGATAACTTTAATGGGCTATTTACCCACTTGGCTCTAATACTTTACTCATTAGACCACTATGTATGAGTGACTGCTATACATGTTGCTTTCTGCCTTTTAGAGCCTTCCATTTAGTTTTTACTTAATTCATCCTCTCTCCCTCGTTCTCGATTCCTCCCATGCTTCCATTGTTTCACCTTCGGAGTGTAAATTTCAATCAGGTCACTTTAACTTAATTTATTATTTTTCTTTACTTTGAAATTTTCAACCATTTCCCCCTTCCTTGAAGCTCACCAACAACTAGGGATGACAACGAGTCGGACTTGGATCGGATTATGTAGGATCCGACTCCACTTCCGATTGTAGTCGGATTATTTAAACGGAGGCGGAGGCGGATTTTTTCATGGCGGAGTCAAAGCGGATTTTTTTCCCTCGGATTTAAGCGGAGACAGTCGGAGCGGAGTGATTGCCAACTCTAATGATAAGTTGATAACCATTTAGTAGTGGCCATATATGCGTGTAATTAGTTATATTAACACATAAATTATAGTTTTATTAGTTTAGTAGAAATGATGATAAAGATAATAAAATAAACAATAATAATTATTATTAGACCTAATAAGTAGAGAAGGCGGAGTCGGAGATCCGACATAGTCAGTTCATTTGTCGGATAACTCGGATTATTTTTAGTATCCGACTCCGACTTAAACTCGGAGTCGGATTTTTTTGGCAGAGTCGAAAGCGGATTATTTTGAGACGGATTCAGAGGCAGATTTTCTCCTCGGATCGGAGCGGAGTAGGGCGGACTCAGCCTGAACTGCCATCCCTACCGGCAACAACCAAAAAAGTGTGCACTTGATAATGAAAGTGTCACGTATTGGATAACAAAGCTACGTCTTACGTTTTAATATATAGTACTACCTCCGTCTTTTTTTAGTTGCTACATTTACCTTAAATGGAAATCCCAATTTACTTGCTACATTTCTATTTATGGAAGTGGATCCTTCAGTAATTTTACAAAAGTGCCCCCAATTTAGTTGTATTTTAGTATTTAATTGTACTTATTTTACCCAAATCACTCATCTAACCCCTCCCTCTCATTTTTAATAGTTGGGCCCCCAGATGACAATAGTTTGCATAAATATTTGCTCCACTCTCCTATGTAGCAAGTAAATTGCTACAGAGGGAGTAATAATAATACTACTCTTTCCGGTTTTATTTGCTACATTCGCTTTTTCATAATTCCTAAGAAACAAATTTAAAAATAAATATCTCGAATTATATATAAGAAAAAATTATATATCTGGAAAATATACATCAAGATAAATCAAACAAGATATAATATGACTATTTTTCGTTACGTGAAACATCAAATTGAGTCAAAGTCACCTTTGTGAATAGTGTCAAAAATCTTAATATAATAAGTAAAAAGCTATAAATACATTGACAATTGATAGATATTTACTAACCTTCGAAAAATAACTCGCTTCAAGGCTAGTCAAGCTTTTAATTTGCAACCTTATTAAAGCCCGTATTTTTTGAGCTACACGAGGATAAAAATGAATACTACCCAACCTTGCTCTTTTATAATTCTACTTGTATAATGTAACTATTGGGAAATAATTATCATCATCAAATATTAATAGCCACCCAACTCTTGTAATAATTGGGGATAAATTTGTAACTGCATTTGGTTTAAAATTGCAACATTTTCCAATATAAACACAAAATCAAGCTTACCTAAGAGTATGAGACAATAACGTAAAAGGTTATTCAAAATAAAGTAAGATATTACCACTAAAAATCGAAATTGTTACATAGGTCTCAATGTCTCATAATAAGATAATATGAGACCATAACATACACAATTTTGTCAATACAAAGGGGGAAAAAGGATAGATATCTAAGGCTCCCACTCTACTACAGTCTACACCAAGTACGCCCTTTTCCTTTGCAGATACAAATAAATAAAAATAAAGTTATCTAGATTACATTCCATGAGTGAACCAAACAGGCAGTCTATCGCTGTGTAACATGATCATCACACTGAAAACACTTCATTTCTACAGTGTTAAATTCTTAAGTCACAAGTAGCAATACACTGCAGGTTAGCTCCTTCATCTGCTTATGCTTTGCTCAGTTAAATATTATTGATACTGATGTTACACGGTTATGTCCACAAAGACCCAGCTAAAGCATTTTTTCCGTAAAAACTAATGACACCTGCATCTCAATGACACTATAAACCATAATCAAGGAAAGTAGAGAATACAAGCGACTGCATAAACTTGCATCTCTGTGTATGTTCCTCCTGCTTCTCGTCGGATATAACACAATTATTCATGCCTCTGCAATCACAATATCAAGTCAGACAACAAATCACTATTTTGGTAATAGGCAAAACACTCAGATTGCGAATAAATTCAGTTCAATGGAGTAAGCTTATGACAAGAAGCCACAACATATAAGCTGCTGTATTGACAACTCTGTTCTGATGTCTTCCTAGTTCTTAAATTAATGAGCAGCCAAATATCTAGTAATTAGTGACTAAATTTGATTTAGATAGTTGTCACACATTCCACCTCAAGGCATAAGCTCAACATAGCTCAGCACTATAGTATTGTTAGTAATAATATTATTTTGGATAAAAGTTTTGAACCACAAGGGTATCTCGGAAATATATAGAAACACAGGAGCATTTACATAATATGAAAATTTTCCTTGGTGCGATGGTTAAGCATTCACTTGCAATCTGGCAGGTCATGGGTTAAATTTCTAGGAACCTCTTTATGTAAATCAGGGTAAGGCTGCATAAATATTGACCGTCCCAAACCCACTATAGCATGAGGCTTGTGCACTGTAGGTACGACCTTTACAAGATTCATATCCAAGAGTTACCACCTGGTGCTTAATTGACTATTACATTTATATAGTGTTGCAACCTTCACGAACAGAGACAAGGTAATTTCAGACTTTAGAGCATTTGATAACTTAGGGTCCGTTTGGTAGGGTGTAAAACGTTTTCCCCGAAAACTATTTTCCCATTTTACATTGTTTGGTTTGGAGTAAAATATTAAAATGTAAAACTTGGAGTGGAAAACCATTTCCCACCATGTTGAAAACATTTTCCCCCAAAATTGGGAGGAAACCATTTTCCATCACACTTGGAAGGAAAATGTTTTCCCTCACAATTGAAATAATTGATTTTTATTCAACCAACAATGGAAAATGTTTAAAATGTAAAATTATTTTACATGCAACCAATCAACGTTAATTCTTCGTGAAAATGAGTTTTCCAATGTAAAAGGCTTTTCATCAAAAACTATTTTCATCCAAAAATGTTTTACATCCTACCAAACGGACCCTTAGAAAATGAAGGACCTCAGACATCCTAGCCTACTTATTGTACTGGTTCCAAACTTGTAATGTTGTACTTTATCTAGTCATCGGAAAGGGTTTTAAATTGTTCTTTCTTTAGAGGATGAACTAGGTTACTTACCTTACTATAAAAAACACTTAGAAGATATAGATTACAATGATATATTATTTGATAAAAGTAGGATGTCTGATATTAGGGTTGTTTGCAAACTGAAAAGTAAGGCTACTGGGTGAGGGTCAAGGGGGGTGGACTCAAAAGATCAGTGTCCACAGTGTTCATAAACAAAATTACAGAAGATTAATCACTATTACTATTAGCTTAAAATATAAAAACTTTACATTACTCAAAAAGCAGATACATGTGTATACGCATACAAACATACAATTAGATGACCAAGACTTGGTAGCTGTTCATACTTTTCTTACACTAAATCTTATAATGTATATGGACATATATAAAGCAACAGATTGAAAAGGTCGTTTTTATTAGATCAGACCCAAAATAAAAATATAAACTAAAAGCAATAAAAAAACAAGCAAACAACATATTGAGTGAGACCAACGTCATAATAGGCAGGAAACAAGCATGTAATATAAATTTAACATTAACTTTAACATACGGACTTTATCAAACAAAACGTGAAGTTGTAAGCGGTTGAAAAAAAAAAATCCGGGGGCGGGGGAGGGGGGGGGGGGGATTATGATATCATCATCCATAAGGAGTTCGGTAAGTTTGTTCATGAATTTCTCACAGAACTCCCATAAACTAAAATTTTAACAGGAGTTCTGCAAAATCTACAAAAAGTTCTTCAAGCAGTATCCCACTAGCCTGTGTAAAATATGCCTTTATGTTGGAGTCACTGAAACAGTAAATAATATCCTAAATCTTCAGATTCTCCCTCATATATTTCAATGTTCTTTAAAGGAAGATCGAAGCAAACTTCGATGAGAGTGTTGGAGCTTGAAGAAAATTAAGTGTTAAACAAGGAAGGTTGGAGGAAGAGGATTTCCGTAGATGATTTTCGCGATTCCTCATATTGATTCATGTTTAGCATACCCCAAATTATTTGGGACGTTGTATTCAATTCATCTTATTGAAATAAATTCTTGTTTTGAGGTCTCAATTCATACTCTTAACACTATGGGACTTTTGATAAATCTACTCTGTTATCCTCATTGCTTTTAAAACAAATTACTCTATTATCATATGAAGTGGGCTATACCGGCTGCCTATACCAAGTTGAGTCATGCTAGTCTTCACAATACACGGCCCTTATTTTCAGTGCCACCACAGCATGACAGCACATTGCCATCCACAATTTTAACAACAATTTCAGCTAATACAATTTTCGTGGATGGAAGTCTACTGATCTAACTTTTCAAACTGGAGCTTCATACCTACTTTTTGTTAACAGAACCAAAAAAAAAAAAAGTGGTTTTTTTTTGGCTGATTGTACACATTTGAACCCATTCAACAACCACTTAAACCAGTCATCTAACATTTCATGAATTTTTACCTTTACATCTCTAAAAGCTGGCAAATCACATGGCAATATTATCTTGCTCGTAACTATGGCATTAAGAACCTGTATGTTATAAGCCCAAAATTAACGTCATCCGTCTAAGTTTTCATTTTCAAGATTAAGCCTGTCATGTTATTAACGACTAATTGCATCTAATCAGCTGCCAGGCACTAAAGTTCCACTATCAAAGATGGAGTAAAATGCAACAAAGAGAAAAAATTCTGTAATCAGAAGTCCAGAGTCCAGAACTCCTTGGATAAAAGCATTAATGCGGTATGCAGGTATCTAAAAAACCGAAATGAAATAAAATCAGGGAAATAACAGTAACATGACTCACCTTACAAGCATATCATCATCATTGAGTGCCTTGACTTCCTCTTCAACAGATGCCTCAGCAGAAGAGCACAATGGCTTACTTTCAGCCTCAGAAGGTGTTGGATAGCTACAGACAAACGAAGTCAGCAATTGATCAACAGCTGCATCAGAGGAAGAAGAAACCACAGATGAAGAGTTCCCTAGAAGACATTTCAAACTTCTCTCTAGCAATTCCTTCTTTAATAAAGCAAGAGTAGACTGAGAATCACCATGACTATGTCTAGCCTTGCTTCCGCTGTGGCTTCTCAGTCAAGGAAAAACTGAAAAAGCTCATTATTTTAAGGGGACGTTGACTTGTTCAAAGACTAGTATGAAATTTCAACAAGAAATAAAAGTACAAGATAATCCAACAACTCCAATTAGTCAAGCCTTTTGGTTCTGAAGCCAAGCAAATATCAACTAAATATGAATTATTAAGATTCAACAAGCATATATGGAAGAGTTCTCATGCTAGAATCATACCCTTTATATGCTGCCCAATCACTAAGGTAATACAATGACAATCCACACAAAGCCTGCAATGAATAGATGAAGTTTCTGGACTAGTTTTTAGAGTTTGTAGAAAGTAGATTGCAGGCAATGCAAGTAAACGACCAAGATCACACTAGCATACATTCATCAATGCATAGATGAGCCCATTAATCTAGACTATATCAGTTTCCTACAATTACAATTGTATTTACTTCCTCTTGGGTCCACATGATGTATAACAAATTCAAACTCAAGCATGCATTTTGAGATATAAAGTAGAAACCCATCCTGAATGAACAGTTGATTACTAAGTAACTAAATTAAGATTAGAGAAAAAAAGGATATCTTATGAATGTTTTCATGCCGAAGAGCTATGTGTTCAACCAAGTCTGCTCCGACTCTTGTTCCACACAAGGGACAAACCTATCAACACTAAAGAGTAGATGTTAGATTTAATTGACAAACACTGCAAAAGTTTAACAATTAGCCAGAAACTAATAAAGAATCATTCAATTTCTGGACTCGTGCATTTTTCACATAGATATACAATTCTACACTACCATCACTCATATTCATATCCCATCTTAAAATTCAAAGGATTTCTATGACTTTTTCCCTTAAACAAGGACACACTTGATCATGCATTTTGCCAAGGTACCTGGAGGCACCAATGCACCACCAACCACCAGCTTCTTTTGATACTCATGCCCGAAAAAACGCCAAAAAGCGTGAAAACTTGTTCCGTCAGATTTCCTAAATGCCTATGCAAAACTTTCAATGTCACAAGAGACAATACATCAAATAACAACACAAATTCTTTGACAAGCATAACAGAAGAAAGCATTATACATAAATTTTTAGCAATCAACGCACTCAGTATGCAATTAGGCCGATTCGATGATCACAAAGTCAAGAAAGATATGATTTTCTCTGCATAATATACATTGTCTAGTTCACGAGTCTATTCAATCATTAAAGTTCACTAACTTTAGTCTGCATCAAACTCATTTCTGCGTAACAAAATTGATCATTTCGAGAAGCTAAAATTGGGGTTCCAAACTACACTCAAAACCATGACAAACTAGAGACATTGAAATGCCAACCAAAAACAATCCTATGTCTACATACACAATCATCATCAGCTGAAGATAAACCATTCCAAGATATCAACCCAGTGATACCACACAATGATCATCCACAACAACAACGCCCCGAAACACGATATAATCCCACTAATTATACTTATCATTTGCCAAATTAATGTTTCGAGACCCCCTACTTTCCCACAAAATAACGTCCCAACTACAGCATGACAATAGAATAAAAGGCTCAGAACATCCATTATCAGCTGAAACTAATTCAAAATTACACATCAAAAGAATATGAATCACAAATTCACAATCATACAGCTAAAAATCAACTACCAACAATCAAACTGATACAATAACTAACAAAATTATTATAATTAAAAAACAACACACCCCACTTTTGGCTTCATCATAATGTTCTTCTTCAATATGACAACATAATCCAACAATATCAAAATCCTCAGAACAAAAGGGGCATGGATAATCAGCTTCAATATCATTATCTTCATCAATTTCTTCATAATCAATCAAATCATCTGAAATTCAATCAAAATCAATAATACCCACAAAAAATCAACAATTACCCATTAATCAAAAATCACAAAAAACCCCTAAAAATTCAATCTTGATTATAAAAAGACAGTAAAATTAAAAAAAAAGAAAAAAAAGAAAACTAATCAAGGTTTGAGCTTTTATACCAAAGTAAGACTGATCATACTTTGAAGAAGAAGTGGGAACAGGAAAACACCATTTACGATCATCCATTGATTGATAATTAGGGAAAACGAATTTGGGTAATTTAATTGATCACAAAATTAACAATATTTATGAGCGTGTGTGTGAGGAAAAAAGGGGGGAAAAATGGTGAATTTTTTAAGTAAGTCAAAGAGAGGGTTTTGGGGTATTTAATGTTGCCCAAAAAAGGTGTTAAGGAAAGAAGTAAGAAATTGCAATGAAACTTGGTAAAAAGGAAGGCAGAGATATGAAAGGGTGTGTTTGGATACTTGGCCTCCACGGCTTCAGCTTTGTGGGAAAAGTCCTTTTTTAGGAAACTTTCATTTTCTGCTATGGGTATGTCTTTTGTTGTGGATGTGCGGCTTGTGAGTTCTCATTATATCCTAATGGTCGCCTGTTACTTGACTTGTCGTTGTGCTATAGCCGTTGTTATATATGTCATCTAGACTCGGAAATAATTGATCGTTTCTTCCTTCGTTGTCCAAAAGTTCATTTTATGTGGATTTATATGAGAATGTTGGATTTTTTTTTATAAGAATGAGTTTTTTGCATTATAATTAAAGCTTTCAGATATCAGAAAAAGTCGTATGTTTAATTCTCATCGAACGTATTTGTTTATTTTTTCCAATAGTATTTGGATGAAGTATTCAACATTATCAATATATCATATTGCACTCAAAATGGTTGCTCACAAGAGTATTTTAAACTTTTCTATACAAAATTGGAAATAAAGCTTGGAGGGTAACAATGTAGCATATAAAATTAAAAAGTTACACTATCAAAATTTCAGATTCAAGGTACATTGTTGGGTTGCGTTAGACAAGTTTAATTCACTTCGGTCTAGTTTGTGTTGAGTCGTATGAAATTGATCATATTAGGTAATTTTAGTTTTTTTCCCCAGTAAGACAGTAATAGATTGAAATCAATAAAGTCTCACACTATTCATGGTAAACGAGTTCCGACATGATGTGGTGTATTTCCAGTTTGTGTTCGTATTGTTTTGTGTTCAAATGTAGTTACCTAAGCTACAAAATTAAGTCTTAATCACAAATGGATGGAGTCATCTACAAATTATAAATGTGATTACATAATCAATTTTTCAAATCATCACGATTTTTCAATTGAGTATTTTTTTTGTTCATGAATATAAACTTTTAGGCTTACATTATTTTGGTGGAAAAATAACAAGAATACTTGAGATAAATATAATACAATATATATTGCTTTAAGGAAATTACGGGAGTTTCTTTTACATCAATCAAATTTGATTTCAATTGAACACGCTTTAGGAAAAATAATTCAGTAACGCGTTTATTACGATCTGGACGGGGTTAATTCATGTCGAAATAAAATTTTTCTTAGGGGAAGTTGTCGTCTTATTTTATCTACCTGTTTACCATCAATAGATAAAATATCGATACTTTTCAACGAAATTGTAACTTTCACAATTGAGTAAGTTTAAAATGCGGTTTAATAAATTTATAGGCAAGGTCAAAGACTCAAAGTTAAATATTGTTCAATGGAAATGTCGACATAATTAATATAGCCTTGATTTTGGAGTGAGTTAATGAGAATGTATCATGACAACTTTGATAAGATGTGATAAAACAAACTTTAAATTATAACTTCTTGTTGCCTGTTGGCCCAGACGATGCCCTGATCGGTCGGTCAAATAATATGTGTCAAAATCAAACTAATTTAGATTTGATGTTTACTTCCACTTTTTAATTATAAAATTTACAACTTTACACAATTGATCAACAAACATGACTTTATTATTAGCTGTATGGGACATGACACTTGACTCCGACGGCTCAATTCCCCGACAAACAACTTGAAATAAACTTTTAAATCATAGTAAAAAGTAACACAACATCACCAAAGTCTCGTGTTTGAACCTTTGAAAATGAAAAAAACATATTGAGAGGAATGTTACCTATTAGCATACTAATTTAAACTCTTACAATAAATTAATCTACTCGCAAAAAACTCATCGTGTAGAAAAAAATAAAAATAAATAACACAACCAAAAACAACGAAAAACACAAGTCTGTTAAAGGTAAACACTAAACAGCAAGGGAAATGTAACATCTCACAAAGTCACAAGTCTCACTACTAATCCATCATTCATTTGATCTAACTAAACCAAGAAACCACCATCTTCTCCAATTTCAACTCCATCATCACTGAAAATTTCCCCTCTTTTTCTTCTCTCTCCTACCCAAGAAAACCCTAAAAATCCTAATTCAACATTTCGATTCATCCAAAAATGGCTACAAGAAATCGAACAACACTCTTCAAAAAGCACAGGGATGCAATCAAAGCCGTTCGAACACCCGATTCATCCTTAATTGGTGGCGGAAATGGCGATCGAAGTGGTGGTGGTGGTCCAGTGATCGAGATGACGTCACTTCTTAATTCCAACGCTTCTTCTTCTTCTTACACTCCTTTAAGCACTGATGATCCTTCTACTTCCAGGTTACTTTGAATTTCTTTTGAGTTTTGGAAATTTTGTTTTGATTTTTGTGTTTTATTAGCAGTTTTGATTATGAAATATATATGAAAAATGTTTTGTTTAGGTTTTGTGTATGAGATTGCGGAAATGTGTGATGATTGTGGTTTTGGATTTATGATTAGCATTGATGTTTTGTGCTGAGATTTGTAATGTAATGTAGTGGAAGATTGATGTAAGTTTCGAAAGGCGAAATTTTAGAAAGAGTTGAACTGGTTTAATTTGTTGCATATATTGTTTAGGATTCTATCTAGGGTTAATTGTTGCAGTAGAATTTGATTCAATTAGCTTAGTATCTATTTAGATAGAAGGTATCTGAATTTGATTCATTAAGAGGTTGGAGGTCAATTAAGGACACGAGTGTGGAAATGGATAATAAGCGTTTAAGCGATGTAATCCGAGGGCATATGCCAATTAGATCCTACGGTGTAGAAAGTGATCATTTTCTTTTCTTTCATTGACTAATGGCTTTGTTTCCGTTCGGTTGTCATGGTAATTACGACCAATGCCATGTTTTGGTCATTGCATGTGCTGTATTTGTGATATTGCCTCAGTGGCTATGTGGTGCGTCAGATTTCACAACTATTTATTAACCCTTTCGTTTGACACATCAATTTAATGTTGGGTTGTAGTGGACTCGGATTTGGATGCTAATGGTGTAATGCTGGTGGAATGAATTTTTATTTTTCCTTTCCCACTTCAATGTACAATGAGTTCATAGTTTCATACATTCATGTTTTGATGACTAGGTTGCTTTTATTTTTCTGATTTTTCCTGCGTACAGGTTTACTGCTATCTTCCACTGTAATTTAACCACATGATTTGGTTGGATGTCATATTGTTCATTTTCAACATTATGCTCAGGAGGTTGCTGAATTGAAATTTTTTGGTAGGGACTTGTTTCTATCTATTCACATAAATTGCAGGACTTGAAAATTATAGCTGATCATAGAGAACACAGGGTACGGCTAAAGCTATTAACCTAGAGGGGAAGAAAGGAAACATTCATAGGTTAGAGGCTTAAAGTGAGCAGGGTAATAAAAGGTTCGCTGGATCAGAAGTGCCAATTCCTTAATCGCTTTGTTGAAGTATTAACTTGTCTCTGTAGGAGAGTAGTGTAAATCAGAAGATGAAAGAGCACATGGTTAAAAGAAGTAGATTGCTGATTTCAATTCTTCTTTAAGGCTGTCTATAGTATTAGAGGGATATAATTATTAAAAAGTTAGATAAAGGAAAGGGGTTACATATCAAGAGGCCATTAATTGAGGCCACTACTTTCACTAGGAGTTTCTTTTCTACCTTTATCTTTTTTAAATCTTGAGGATTTGAGGAAGTCTTATGCTGCATGGGTTTGATTGTTTTACTATTTCAATAGCTCAAACACTAGGCCCTAAAGTGGTTGGGTAAAGTGGCCCTCAAATGATGTAGATATATGTACAAATAAGCTTCTTTGTATTATCTTTAGTAATATATATCTATACTAGGTAAGATCCTATGTTGCATGATTTAAACATACTAAGGCAAGAGTAATATTATATGAAAAGTCAACCTAAGAAAGTAACTATATGTATTAGTTCCAAGGCTAAATTGGCTAAAACAAAAGAAATTATGTGCAAAATATTGTAAACAAGGAACACCAATTTAATACGGTTTGATTCCATATTACAAATTATAGGAGTGAGATGAAATGGAGGTAACAACTAGTCACATATTGAATAAAAATGTTAATCGTGTAATCTATGTTGTCAATCATATCAAAAAGTGATTATATAAATATTGCATATTAAAAAGTCATTAAATTAAAGAAACATAGTATGGAGTACTCTTTATTACTTATTTATTTTAAGTTTTTCATATTTATCTTATAATTCAAGTATTTTTGGTGAAAAAGAATACTTTTTGATCCGTTTACTTTATCCTTGATAATAGTTTTTTTAATAGATGAAGTTTTGTTTTTTCCAATTTTGAGGTGTATTGGTTTAGGGCCTGTTTAATTCAGGTGAAAATAGCATTCACCTTTGCTGAGCTGGTTGGAGCAGAACTGAACTGAAAGTTTTTTATGAAGGATTAATGAGTAGCAAAATAAAAGAAGAGTTGAGCTGAACTGAACTGGTTTTAAGCTGAAGTAAACAGGTCCTTAATATGTGATTATTTAGGAAAAAAAAGTTACACACTTGTAATAATCTTGATGAAAGATTTATTTTTACTTAATAAAAAATTCAAGTGTAATTTGAGGTGTATTGGTTTAGGGCCTGTTTAATTCAGGTGAAAATAGCTTTGCTGAGCTGGTTGGAGCGGAACTGAACTGAAAGTTTTCATGAAGGATTAATGAGTAGCAAAATAAAAGCAGAGTTGAACTGAACTGGTTTTAAGCTGAAGTAAACAGGTCCTTAATATGTGATTATTTAGGAAAAAAAAGTTACACACTTGTAATAATCTTGATGAAAGATTTATTTTTACTTAATAAAAAATTAAAGTGTAATTTGAGGTGTATTGGTTTAGGGCCTGTTTAATTCAGGTGAAAATAGCTTTGCTGAGCTGGTTGGAGCGGAACTGAACTGAAAGTTTTCATGAAGGATTAATGAGTAGCAAAATAAAAGCAGAGTTGAACTGAACTGGTTTTTAGCTGAAGTAAACAGGTGCTTAATATGTGATTATTTAGGAAAAAAAAGTTACACACTTGTAATAATCTTGATGAAAGATTTATTTTTACTTAATAAAAAATTAAAGTGTAATTTGATGTACTTTCCTATTTTTCTGGCTATATGCTTAAAACTATTATTTATAGGTTTGTTATTATACACCTATATGTATTTTTAGCAAGAAGCAATGATTTAAAACCCACAAGAAATATTTTATCTAAAAGGAGTCTTGGACTCTTGGCGTGGAATCAGTCTTCCACTAGTTGACACCTAGATAGAGAGCGGGGTAACTCGGGTAAGTGGTATTTACTTTAGTTATTAGTATAGATGAACTAAAGCAACATGTAGAAAGTTGATATATATGAGGTAGATCTAGAATTTTATGAGATTAGATTGGTTGTGATGATTATGAATTCAATTTATAATTCTCATTCTCATTTAGAGTTCAAAATGCAATTGTTGAAAATTAGGGATCGTAGATCTGGTATCCTCGTGGTTTTAACTTTAGTAAGCTCATTTGTAACAGTTTAAGTAACTTTTTTTTTCTGTGATGCTTTCAAGGCTACAAAAAGTGCTTTAGTGAAGGTAGTCAGATTCTCGATACTACTCTTGTGGCTAATAAGGTTATTGATGATGCTAATAAAAGGAATTATGAAGGTATCTGTAGAAGTTTGATTTGAAGAAAGCATGTAACATGATGTAATTATTAAAGTTGAAGTGATGGATACAAGGCCGAGTTTTGTTTGAGAAAGTCAATTTGGGGTGTCTTCAACCTTGGTTTTGTGTGTTTAACCTTGGTTTTGTGTCTTATTGAGGACTTGAGGGTTTGAGAATTGTTATGGCATCAGGTGACAGCCACTTGTATGATCTTCAATGGAATAGTTTAATATGCTTGGAGAGGATTATTAGTCTGGAAATTTGTCTACCAAGCTGCCTCGTTATTCTTTACTAAGGTTTAATTTAAGGTTTGATCTTTGGGTGGTTCAAGTGCTGGAGAAGCTTCCTTTTGAATTCTTTTCCTTAATGCTCATGATGCCATAAATTTACATGGAGGTTAATGTTCTTTCTCAGAAGTTTCTTTTCTGCTGCAGAATTTTAACACAACTTATGTGTATAGAAAATTGTGGATTGATACTCTTCCAATTTACAATCTTTCAACAATGTATTTTTTGGGTAGCATTTACAACACCCTTCTCTTGGTTACTCTTCGTCTTTAGCGTCCTTCCTTTGTAAAATCATGACGAACAAGGGGTAAATCTTTGTCTAAATTCTGTGATTGGGAACTTTGATGACCGAAAGTGTGTGTCTCTTGTTGTTCATATGCTATGCCTATGGTCTTGTTTTTCATACACACAATGTTACAAATTAGGTTTACTGAGCTTCTTGACTTTGAATTTAATTAATTTTTGCACAATTTTAAGAATTATTTCCTACATGTTCTATTCTTCTTTGCATTTTCTCGCTACATATACTTTAATAGGCTTTTTTCAAAGCAAGAAACAATATCTTAGACATAGTTTTAGCAAGTATTAATGGAAAGGAGAAAGTAGAAGTGAAAGAGGAAGGAAAAGCACCATTGTAACGTCATCAATTTTGATCAAAGAGTAAGATTACATATTAGGGAGATGTAAAGATGATTGAATGAGAGAGAAAACTGCAGGAGAAATTAAATGGGGAAATTAAGGTCAAAGGGAGATATGCTATACTTGACAACTGCTACGGAGGTGCTATAATGAAGGAATTGACCCCCCTCCCCACCAAAAACCATAAACACCTAAAAAACAACCAAAAATAAAAAAAAAAAAAACAAACAACCACCCAAAAAAAAACCAAAAACAATAAAAAAAAACACACTAAATAAAAACCCAAAAACACAAAAACAAAAACAATAAATAAACCAAACAAAAAAACAAAAAAACCCCACCCACCCCCAAAACAAACACACAACACCCCAAAACAAAAAAAAAACAACACAACCCAAAAACAACACACAAACACAACACCAAACAATCCCAAACCCCAAAAACCCCAAAAAAGAACACCAAAACAACAAACCCCCCCCCCACCCCCAACCCCCCCCCCCCCCCCCCCCCCCCCACCCCCCCCACCCCCCCCCCCCCCAACACACACACACACACAAGTTCAGAAATCAGTGGTTTAAATCTGTAGGTGTGTTATTATTTGGATGCCAGAAAATGATCTTAGGTGGCTAATTCTGACTTTTTTGATGATTGAGTGAGAATAATTTCCTCTCTTCTGACGACTCTAACGTGTATATGTTTGAAGCAAGATTTATATCTATATGGTTGGTTTTTGAGCAAGTACCTCTCCCCTCCACACCTAAACTTTATCTCTCTTTAAGGAAAGGGAAAAGAAGAAAAAGCAATATAATTACAGCAGTTGCTATCCTGATTGGTACTGTATTCAGCAGAAGGATAGTTTGTTTTTGAGATGCAGACCTTCTGCCGTAATCTTCCGTCCTTACAATAGACTCCCTCCGTCTCTCTCATGCAAAATATTGGTCAATTTAGCTATTTCATGTATATTAAGTAGTTAGTTCTGGGAAGCTCGGACTCGCCTGTTACCCCTGACGTACACGTGTTGACACGACAAGACACCAGTGCTGACACGGAATACGGGTCGAACACGAGGCTGTGAAAACAAACTCGTCATTGTTGCAAACCTAGATCTGAAAGTGAAGTTGCACCACTCAAAAACGGCAATTAAAACATTAGATATTTTATTCTAATTTTGTGGGAGACCTCATACCTAGCATCTATGGCCCTCCGATGACCTTCACCGACACTTTGACTGCAGCAAATGTGCAGCGACATCTTCTCTTTCAACCTTTCTTTCTTCTGTTCTCATCCTTATCTTCTTTTGGGCTATTAGACTTTTTGTAGGGTGGGCTATTGTGCTTGGGGAAGCAATAAAGTATAATCTAGTAAAACATATCTGTCCTTTTCCTATGCATAACAGTACAGCTGTACTGGTACAGCACTATCCCATGTATTTTACTTGTTAAAATCCATTCAATTACAGTTTCTTTTCCCAAGTCCTCTTTATTATTGCAAATATTAATATTTTTTACTTGAAATTATATTTGAAAAAATTCTAATCTCACCTGTCCCCGAGTCTGCATTGAGAATTTGGACACTTATAAAACATGTCCCCGAATCCTTGATATTCAAAAAGTCCATGTCAGACCCTTGGACACGTATCTGAGCCAGACACCCGTACCTGAGTCAGAGCATCATAGAGTTAGTTGACTTTGTTCTAAAGTTGGTTAAGTTGCATTGTAATTTGTGTTGAATTGCAGTTATAAACTTAAGTGAAATAATAGTAAATGTTTTGTTCCTATGTGAGTGGGTGGTTTGTTTTTATTGTTGTTGGCAGGTTTCACTTTTTCTTATTTGTTGGATGCGATTGGAAATGGAATGCAGGGGTAGGATAAGAAATGTAACAGCTAGAAGACCTCAGTTTTATTTGTATGAATAAACTTCTTCCCTAATTTTCTGTAAGCGAAAATAATAAATGAAAGTAGGTTGACCAAACTTATGGTTTGGAGATCAATTATGCTGATGAAATCAGTAGTTGTCACCAGACCTTACCAAATAGGTTTTGATATTAGGTATGCAGAATTATCTTATATCCAGTTGCGGTGAACTGATCTTCAAATCTCTTTGTTTTTCTGCAGTAGGGATGCGTTAACGGTGGGTCTACCACCAGCGTGGGTGGACATTGCAGAAGAAATAACTGCAAATATTCAACGTGCTCGAATCAAAATGGCAGAGCTGGTAAAGGCTCATTCAAAGGCTTTAATGCCATCCTTCGGAGATATTAGGGAAGATCAACATCAGATTGAAGGCCTTACCCAAGATATTACTGATATACTGAGGAGATCAGAAAAAAGGTTGAAAGAGCTTTCAGCACGTGGCCTATCTGAGGATTCTGGTGTTCAGAAAAATGTGCAGGTTGGCATTTGTACTGATACTATGTTAATTCAGTACGTAATCGGTTTAACTCATTACATTTATTTATCTATTTTTTAACTCCAACATATTAGTTTAGCTTCTGTTGTGACATCATTTGATTGAGTTGTTGTGCTTGCATGAGTTCGTGAATTCTGTTTTGTGGTTTACAACAGTTTTGCATATCTTTTATTCCATCCGTCTTGAAAAGGATGCGCAGTTCTGGTGCTGAACTTCCAAAGGACAGGAGAGTGGGGGTTTGGCCTCAGATCTCATTGTTCATAATATTATATAACCTTGCCTTTATGGCTTTATAGGCTCTAAGAAATGTGGCATATAATAGGAATGGCTTGGTAATCTAAAAGGTTTATAGTTCAAATCCTTTCCCCCCTTCTCTAACTCTTGGCTGTGGTGTAATTTATCTTTTCAGATTGTTCCTTGTCTATAATGTAGTTTGGCTACCGCTGAAGCTCTGGTTTAAAATTAGTAATGATAAAATGTCTTGAAAATATATACATCGAGGCATATTTGTTACATTTACATAACTGAATTTATTTTAACAACGTCACCATCATCATTATCAACAACAATCACCACAACAAAGCATTAATTCCAAAATAATTTGGGCCAACTAATTATGAATCAATAGGAGGAATTGAAAGTTCTATATGAATATCTAATTTACTTTTTTTGTAAATTGTGGTCAAAGTGTGGTAGGAAAGTTGTGTAAAAGTGAAAATGGAGCTTTTAAAAGGTAGGGGGTATTAATTATGAAGGGTTTTGCAATACTTGTAGGCTTGTAGCTTGGTTGCCACATCATAATTCTTTTCTATTTACCTTTTTGTTGCTTCTTAGTTACAGTCTTCTTCAATGATAAGCTCATTACCAATCAAAATTTCAATTAACATTTCAACTGTTGTAAATCCATATATATTTCATTTATTCTTTTGTAATTGCAACATTTTTGTCTTTCACATTATTTATGCACTAACTTGAACATATCCCCTTTGTTTCATTCTGCCTAATTTGGATTCTTGACACTTCACATAATCTGATGAAATCATCTTAAGTGTTACAGATGTGTATTTGGAGATGCTAATGATCAATATGTGCACCGTCAAATTGTAAATGTGTAAAATGGTAATGGGACAAACATATAGAATTGGAGGGAGTAAATTTACAAATATATACAAACAAGTTATTGGAAGTCTCAGTGTTGATTTTACAAAAAAGACTTTAAAGCACTTTTAACTTGAGTGCTACCTCTTTATAGTCCATATCTACATTTTTTTAATTTTTAATTTTTTATTTTTTATTAACCTTTTGTATAAACCTTTTGTTTCTAGTCACTCCTTGAAGTGTTTAAATATTTTATTCCTTATTCGGAATACAATTATTCCATTTCTACCGTTTCTTACTCCATTTATTTGACACATTAGCTTTCACTTTCCTTCATAACTACATTCTTCTAACTCTAGTTCACTAATGAAAAACACACTTCCTGATTTGTGTATTTATATTTTATAGTACCGAATAAACAATTGATAGGGATTGGAGAGAGTAAGGGTAACTATGGTTATGAGTGATCTATGTTATGTGCATCATTAATGTAAAAGTCAATTTGTTACATTTATACCAAAATTAAGGAAATAACAATGTACACAATTTTTTAATATGAATTTATTTTCTTATTTTCTTTCAATCAATCAACCAATCAATCACAACCTTAATCCCAAAAAATTGGGGTCGGCTACATGAACTTAAATTAATCATTCCATGTGGTCATCCACATAACAGGCTTTGATTATTTTCTTAGTTTTGATTGTTCGAATGACAATCTTTAGCTAGAGGGTTAATTTATATAGAGCCATTAAATGATTTTTGGTTAGAAAAAGAAAAAACAAATGCTAGAATTTGTTAATTATTTTCTCTTTTATTTATTTGTATCTTATGTAATTATTGTCTTCTTTCCTTTTCTGTGTCACCTCTTAGCTTTGCATCATGCCCGGATTGCCGGATTCTGACATCTTAGGTTATGAGGGTCCATCGTTCTTTGTTTCTTCCACTTTCAGCTGGTCCTTTAGGATTGGAAATTAGGTGAGCTCACAAAATTTGTTGGGGCTGTTGGGTTGTTTATTTTCAAAATTGTTGTGATAGGTCAGTGAGGTTTTTGATGGAATTTTTTTTTTAAATAATTATTTTTATGTTGCTCCATTTTACAAAAGTTCCATGTGTTTATCTAATTTTTGGAAAGCTAAGGGCCCCCCTTATGATGATTACGTTCCATGCTTTTGCTGCAATTAGTCTCCTTATAATCTATTCCCTTAGTCCCAAATTCTTCACAAAAACCAATCTTTGGTTAGGAAAATATAATTTATGTGGGTTATGTTATGTAACTTAAAGAGAAGATTTACCAAATAAGGAAATGGGCAATGATTTTGAGACAAACAAAAAAGGATATTGTAGCAAAGATATTTGGACGGAAGGAGTATAAAGTATATTATATCTTTGAATTGAAGAGTTTGGGGGCGACATTTTCTTGCATTGTGATCATTTTTCAGTTGAATTAGTTGTCTACTTGTCTTCATTATAGTGGTCAATTTAGTGTGCTCGTTGACACTCGAAGACTAGTGGCAACTGGCAAGTGTGTTGAATTTATGTTAAAGCTTAAGGAGTCGAGGGGTAAAACACTTTAGGGTGCTGTGAATCTGTGATTGGAACTAAAGGACTATTGTTTTAAGCAGACGAGCACAGGCTATAATTGGGACTTTTGGGGTAGACTGGTATTTTGTGTGTTTCTCTGTATGCTTATTTATTTGCTAAGTGTAGCCATTTAGGTGGTAATGAATGAGTTCGGCACCCTTAAATATAGTTTCCTTTTGAAGGTTCTCATAAAATTATGAGCTCATAAAAATGTTTGCTTCTGTTTGAAAAGATTTCTCTCGATGTCAATATAGATTTCCATTGTAAAACAAATTCAGGTGTCAGCTGAAATGATTTACTTCTGAATATTTTTGTGACAGCGTTCCCTTGCTACAGATCTTCAGACTCTCTCAGTTGAACTTCGTAAGAAGCAGTCAACATATTTAAAACGGCTCCGGCAGCAGAAGGAGGTAATGTGGGCCCCATTATGTTTTTCTTTCATTAATCTGGATGCAGGTCTTTAGTGTACTTATTTTCCTTGATATTTAATGGTACAGGGATCTGATGGCGTTGACTTGGAAATGAATTTAAATGGGAGCACGTTGAAAGTTGGAGAGGATGAATTCAGTGATATGGTAGGTGCCTTATTTTTGCATATAGCCTTGTTGTATAATACTTGTATGATTATTGATTAATTGTTTACTTGAGGTTTATCTGACAACAAGTGAACCTAACTTAGTTTTTTTGCCTGTCAAAAAAAAAAAAAATAAATAAATAAATAAAAAATTTAAAAAATTAATAGAATTAATTTTAAAAAAATAGCTTTTGTAGGTAGCTGACAATCATGATTCATGAATGCAGATTTAAACATTTTTGTCTGTTTTGATAGGTTGTAAACTTGTAATGGTGATGAATTTAGGTCTAATATTATTGTACGGAGAGTACCGTGTTACTGTCCATAGTAATATTTGTCCACCCCCAATTTTCAATATCTTTATGTTGAAGTGGTAATGGAAAGTTAGGAAGAGAAAAACTTGTTTGGGATGCAATTCCATTACTATGAATCCATAGTTTTACCGATACCTTCATTATCTCTATTGCCTGTCATAGTCATCTTACTTTGTGTTACACAACATGCAACAATGGCGGCAGATAATTATTCTCTAGAAAATTTTGCTTTGCTTTTTTTGTTTTTTTTTGTTTTCCTTTTTTGGAGTGGGGTAGGGGGTGTGTTGGCTGAGCGTTGCCTCTTTTACATTGCTGTAAGGAGGATAAAAATGCAGTCTGAAAAATGTGGTGTGGTGGGGCCTACATGGGAGTAAAAGGAGGAAGATAGACTTTCCCTATTGAGACAAACCATAAGGAGAGTAGAGTAAATAGATAGTGATGTGGGGTGATCTTGGTAATTGTAACTGAGTGTGGAAGGCTTGACCGGTCAATGCCTTTTTTTTTGAACTTTTAATTATTGGGTGTTGTTGTGGGGGGGGGGGGGGACGATCGGGATTGCTGTGGCCACAAAACTTGAAAGGGTGGCAATGCTGAATTGTTTTGCATGATGCTTACAATAATAGCATAACTTGATTAATGGGAAAAATTGATTTTACCATTCCTCTGAAAGAGATCAACCTTTAGATTAAATTTACTTACTATAGACTCAACCTTGAACATTATCTTCTTATATTAACATGCTACAATTGGTGATTGTAGGTTTTTTATATTTTTATATTAGACATGAGACATCTTGATTTATCTTCTTTTTTACTTGTATAGTTGTACCAATCATTCTAATCCCAATTCAAAAAATTAATTGTGGGGCCTTTGTCCTCGTACAATTTTAATTTTCATTCCTCTGCTGCTAATTGACATTCTTTGCACATCTCAAGCAAGCATGCATTGAGCCAATGTAGATCAAAAGACAATATAATTTTAGTCCAGTTATACAGAATTCGATTAATTTAACAAGATGTAATACTCGAGCAACTTCTTCATTCGAATTTTCCCACCTAATTCCTCCATTAGGCAAATAATCCTACTCTTCGGTCTTAATACTAGACAGGCTTTTTGAGTGAACAACTTTGTTTGCTTTGAAATAATCAACAACAACAAAGTCTTAGCCCTGTATTTACTAGACATGAATCAATAAGCGGAATCGCAAAAGTCATGAAGAAAATGTTCTTACCATTTTTTCTTCCATGCTTAACAACAAATTCTCCTCAAGCTTCAATAACCTCATATTTCCATCAACTCCCCTCATCCAAGATGAGCATTAATGACATGCGTATTCTATGTTGGATGTGTGGACATAGAGGAAAGGATAGAACAAAAAATGAAGTTATCCGGAAGAAGATAGAAGGTAGAGGCTGCTTCTATAGAGGAAACTTAGTTTTAAAAGGCAAGAAGCGCCCTGAAGCCCAAAAGGCAGGTGCGCTTTGGGCTTTGTGCGCCTAGGCATGCTTCTCGTGAGTCCAGGCCCCCTTTTTTATTATTTTTTTTTGGATGGCAATCAAGTAAGTTAGTCAAAAAAAACATATAACAACGCAAATTAATCAATAAAAGGCTTAAACAAAGTAAAAACAAGTGAAGGAAATGAAGCTCAGGAAAATCAGAAAAAAAAAAACAGAGAACTAATAAAATTTAAAAAAAATGATGCATAAAAAACAGAAAAAAAATGATGTAAAAAAAAAAAAAAACAGAAGCAAAATTACAAAATTCGAAAAAAAAGGAAAAATTGCAAGAAGAAACCTTCTAAAAATTTTTTTTTGCCAACAGAAACCTTTTAAAAAAGATTTTGCGAGGAGAAACCTTAAAACAATTTTTTTTTTTTTTTGCAAGAAGAAACCTTGGAGTCATTTTGCGGCATTGACCGGCATTGACTCACTTCTTTTTCCTATTTGCACTCCCTTTTTTTCTTTTTTTTCCCTACAATCTTTTCCCAGATTTTCCCACCTTCATTGATCTTCTCCCCTTTATCTCAAGCTTCCACACTTGCCTACTTCCTCCATTCAAACCCACTTTTTGCATCTCTTTTTTCACTTCATTCTTATAATTAAAGTCCAATTCAATGACTCTCATTTACAATTAAACTCAAAAAAAAAAGAAAAAAAGGAAAAACCATTTTTTAAGAATCCTTATATGGCTTACCTATCAACAACAGTAGATTCGAAACCCTCATATATGCTTGAATTTGTGTCAAAGTTAGGTAATGTAGCATAAAAATTCATTAATTCAAAGCAATTCCTCAACCGGATATTCCTCATTAGCTTCTGATAATTTGTTTTCACGTACTTATAACAGATTTCAATTTGCTAGTGGTTCGAATTTTAGTGAAATGGGTTCTAATTTGAAGAGGATTTTGACTGATTTTAATAAGGCAATTAGACTATATTGTGCTAGAATTCCAGTTGGATTTTCTTCATTTAGGGTTAATTCGGGAAAGTAATGGGTTTAGTGATGATGGAAATGGTGTTTTGGATAATGTTAGAAGTCTTATTAACGGATTGATGTTGAATCACCTAAAAGAGTGAAAAGTTGGAGGTTGAATCTCTTTGTTTATAATTGGAGGAAAAAAAAGGAAAAAAGGAGTGTAAATAGGAGAAAGAAGCAAGTCAACACCTGAAAATATAGTCAATGCCGGAAAACGGCTCTAAGGTTTCTTCTGGCAAAAAAAATTTAGTTTAAGGTTTCTCCCGGCAAAAATATTTTTTAAAGGTTTCTCTTGGCAAAAAAAATATTTTTAAAAGGTTTTTTCTGACAATTTTTCCAAAAAAAAGAAGAAGAAGAAGTAAAACGGAGAAAAAACAGAAGAAAATAAAAGAAGCAAAAAACCTGGGAAAAAAACAGATGAAAAAAAACAAAAGGGAGAAAAGAAGAATAAACAGAAAAAGAAAAACAAGAAAAAAGGAGAAAAAACAGAAGAAGAAAAATAGAAGTAAAAAACAGAAAAAAAATAACAGGAAAAAAAAAACAACTAACCTGAAAACCCTATTTTTTTGAGGTTTTCACTATTTTCCCTTTCTTCTCTCGTTCAAAAATCAAATAATGTTGACTACCTCCCTCTCTCTCCTAACTCTGAAGGAAAACCTAAATGTAACATGTGACTGCCTCAGAGTTTTAAAAGCTTAAAAAGCCCCCAAAAGCCTGTGCTATTTCGCTTCTGGGCTTCACCTTAAAGCGCGCCTAGGCGACGCTTTTTTGCACTTCACTTACCCCCCTGTGCTTTTACCTTCTGAAAGCGTTTTACCTAGCGCTCTGATGTGCCTTGCGTCTAGGAGGCGTGCGCTTTTACAACTAAGAGAAGAAATGAGAAAAAATTTCAATTTCCTTAATAATCAATTTTCTTAATTCCATATTTTTCAGAATGAATGTAAGAGAAGAGAGAAGTTGATGGGAGGAAGGAGAGATACATAGAAGGGTTTAAAAGCGAAATTGACAATTATAAAAAAGAAGCCAATTAAGCAATATAACACTATAAGTGACCTGTTGAGTAGGGAGCTTGTCCAATAGTCCCATACGGGGAAATTAAGAACAAAGCTAGGATTAATACTCGCTTAATCCCAAAGTTTGGACTGTTTTGAGAAGAATGCTAAAGGTGAAGCAATTGTCATCATTTTTTCTATTTATTTTTTTTGCTGTGCAAGCATACAACTCTTACCAGTAATCTGCATTGGGTAATTTGTTAAGTGTGACCAGCAAGAGTATGCTACTGCCTAGATTTATGACAAGTCTTGAATCTGATAGGTTTTTCTCTGACCTGTTATGGCTGTGCTCTAGTACCGACCAATTATGGCTGTGCTCTAGTACTGATTTGTCAAATACACTAAATGTTTTTTCTCCGGTAAGAGGTTGGAAGGGTGGCAACAAGAGGGAAGGAGGAGAGGCAGAAGAAGATCAAAGCAAACTTGGATGAGGGTTGTTAGTGGAGATATGAAGGTGTTGGGGCTTGAAGAACATTTAGTGTCATATAGGGAAGATTGGAGGAGGATTTCTGTTGATGACTTTTGCAACTCCTCATATTGATTCATGTGTAGCCGACCCCAAATTAATTTGGGACTAAGGCATTGTTGTTGTTGTTGTTGTTGTTAGGGCTGATTATGGCACGAACCGAGATCAAACACCCCTAGGCTTGGCTCGAGCTCATTAAGAAATAGTGGGGCTCGGCTCCGCTTGTAAGCTCGATGAGCCCAGAGATCTTGGCTTCGGCTTGAATTTGTTAAGAAGTAGTAGGCTCGAGCTCGGCTTGGCTCGATTCACAAATAGAATAAAATAAAATCGACGAAGAAAATTTCGGGCACTCATACGAGGCGAGTAGGGCGGCAGGCGACATAGTCATTTTGAAAGAAGATTGGCAGCCGACAGTGGCACCGCGGTGGTGGTGACTCGTCCTCAATAAAAATTAATAGCAACACTTTGCACTTTCACAGATTAATCAAAGTTTAGTTGATACAATTATACAAATTCTTGAATTAGGTGGATTGTATGAAGTGGTGTTGTGATAAACTTAGTCCTAATTCTAAAAATTTGAAAATTTAAGAGAGAGAGATTGAGGTTTTTGGGTTGTCAGGATTCGGGAAAGAGTAAAAAAAGTAAAGAATAAGGGAGTGAAATTGTGAAAGAAGTTGGTATTCTTTAATCTTTACTTTCCAAAATTTTCCTTTTTTTCCCTTCTTTAAGTTATTAGTATATTAAATTTAACCTTTTTTTTATTGCTATTATACTACTATTGTATTAGTCTACACGAGTACACGACAACAAGCCTTTAGTAGTTAGTGCTTGAGTTATTATTTTTATTAAAAAAATTTTTTGCTAGTAATTTGATATTTAAATAGATTAATTTCTATCTGAAAAAATTATCGAGCTTGTTCCCGAGCTTTCGAGCCGAGTCTAGTCTAGTTCAGCTCGGCTCGCTAAGCTTACGAGCCAAGTTTTGACCGAGCTGGGCTGGAACTGTTTGCGACATGACAGGCTCATTCTCACCCCTAGTTGTTGATGTTGTAGTAATAGTTAATTGTAGTTGCTCCATTGCAAGTTTTTGTTGCTTAGTTGTTACAGGCTGTTTGTCTTGGCTAGTTGGCTGACATGAATTATTTTTCCAGGGCTTGGATAATCATCAAATATCTGAACTTAAGAAAAGTGAACATGTGACAGTAGAAAGGGAGAGGGAAATCAATCAGGTAATATCCTCCCTTCGTTTTATCTCAAGCAAACTCTTGCCAGTTACTAATTTCTGCTACTCATATTTTTTTGTTAATAATTTTTTTATGTTTTTTTTTTTTTTTTTTTTTTTTT
>PYUH01000859.1:158298-246431 GCA_016808085.1 Suaeda aralocaspica
TTTTTTTTTTTTTTTTTTAATAATTTTTTTTTTTTTTTTTTTTTTTTTTTTTTTTTTTTGAGGGATATTTGTTGATAAACTTGGTTTACTTTTTAGGTTGTGGAATCTGTGAATGAACTTGCTCAGATCATGAAAGATCTTTCAGTTCTTGTGATTGACCAGGTTGTTCTCACTCTGTTATGAAATATTCATCAACATATGTTCATTATTAATGTGCTGACTGAAGTTGCCATTCTCTGTAGGGGACTATTGTTGATCGGATAGACTATAACATTCAGAATGTTGCAGCAACAGTTGATGAGGGCTTCAAACAGCTTGAGAAAGTATTATCTAATCTTGTCCTCCCATCTTCTTTTACTGCCCATATTCGTCAAAAATTGTGTGCATAGTATAAATTATTATTCTCTTAGGGGCCGTTTGGTTCAACTATGGGAATCGGAATGGGCTTAAAAGAGGGAAATAAGGAGAATGGAATTGAATTGGAATGGGTTCAACTAAGCTTCATGTAATTGACCTTTCGTCAATCTTAAAACATAAGTAGTCAGAACACCATGAATATTTTAAGGATCTTCGTTAGATCAAATATTGAACTGATGGAACAAAATCTCGATTCAACTGATTTTGTGTGCAAGTTGATGCTGTCATTGTTTCGTCGATATCAGTTTGTAACCAATGTATTTCATGTTCCAGGCAGAGAGATCACAAAGGAAGGGGGGGATGATACAGTGTGCAACAATTCTCATTATCATGTGCTTTGTTATGTTAGTGCTTCTCATACTAAAGGAGATATTATTCTAGCCTCGTTGGAACTATTCGTCGGTCTTTGCTAGCATTCTTATTGGTGTGCCATCTCAATCTGGCAAACTAATTGATGCTGAATTGCTGAGATCAGAGATCAGGAACCTGGTTCGTTGTAATTACCTTGGGAAGCATGGATACACGTGCTGGTAACTAGAAATTAAATTATGTGTCCTTGGTGTTCCCGCCATTTGTTAATGATTTTAGTTTATACCACAGTATTGTATTAAAAATTTTGTAACAATGTTCAGTTGGGGGATTAGTTTTATGATGCTCCCCATTGTATATGATCTTGATCTGACATAGGACTGTCTGATATGTGATTGGTTTATTTTGATGGAGAGAAGATTGGTGGAGAGCTGTTGCTTGGTTTATTTTCAGACTTGTTTAGAATACAAATTTTACTTTTAAAAAAATATTTTTTATTCTAGCTTTGTTATGGAAATGGCCAATACCAAGTTACTATGTGATATGAAGAGTTTGGATTTGATACTTTTGGATGTGATCGAGGCCTCTCTAGGCACTGGCTGGTTAATGGCTCACTCTAGTTCAAGGTTAAGCTTGACTGCTATATCTATATGGGGTTAATTAACGGTATGCCAGTAAACACTGTTCAAATTGACCTGGGTTGGTCTACCATAAGGGGTCTGTTGAATTTGTCAGCCTCTATCAATAATTCAAAATTAAATGTGAAATTTTTCTGTGTAGGTTATGGAAACCTGAGTTTAGTAGAGTGCTTTACTACACCTTCAAGGTTGACCTAACTTGGTTTCTAACTTTTTTCTACTCAAATAGTCGAATATTCGAATCTTCTATGTGGTCAGCCACACCATAACTATTGCTGTGACTACTTATTTATATTTATACTCTATAGAGTACAAGGGGTTACTTTAATGTAAAATGGTATGTATGTATAAGCAACTCTAATTGTCCTATATATATATATATAAGCCAAAGACATATATATATTGGCCTATTGGGGGTTACTTGGATGAACAAATGAGATTACTACTTTTTGGATTACGTTTTTGTTTTACTCTTATAATAGATTGAAGTTACATTGTCGGATGAAATAATGTTATTTTAATTAGTAATAAAAGGGTTTACTTAAAAATAACTATTATAACATGAGTGACCACAATCGCCGAGCAACACAACAGGGTTGCATAATCAATTATTATTTTGATTTAAAAACCACAACTATTTTTAAATGTTTAATGTTTGAAATAGAAACAGAGTTTTGGGAGAGAATACTTGTGTATGCATTATTCAATAATAGATAATATATATACAGCTAGTAGGGGTGGCCACGGGCGAATTGGGCCGGGCTGGGTTGGAATTATGACCCGTGTTCAACCCATTAGTTTGGCGAATTGGGCTGAGTTTTTCTCAACCCATGCACAAACCATGAGGGTTGAGGTGGGTTGGGGAGCGGGTTGGGTTGGGCTTGGTTGATGGGTTCGTGACTTCGTGGGCTAGGTTGGGTTGGGTTATGTCATGGGTTGGTGGGTTGGCTTAGGTGGGTTAGGGCATGGGTCAATGGGCTGGGTTGGTGGGTTGTTGGGCTGGGTTGTTGGGTTGGGTTATGGGTCGATCGATTGAATTGGATCGGGCTAGGTTTGATGGGTTGTTAGATTAGTGTAACTTTGTTAAATTGCAAATTTGTAAGTAATGAAATTAGTCAATATATGAAATTAAATAATGACATAACATAAAAAAAACCAAGTATTGATATAATTAATGAGCTTAACCTATGAAAATATTATTTTATTAACTTTAATGTAAAATTTGTACATCTTAATTCTTAAAATACGAAATTAATTGATCAAATAAATAAAATTTGAAATAAATTCATAACTTTGAAAGTTACAACACAATATTAAATAAAGGAAGAAAAATTACATAAATATTATTTGTACATACTTTACATAACTTACATTAAAAAAAAAAAAAAAAAAACTATAAAGCAAAAAAAAAAAAGAGGTGGTGGGGGAGGGGGGGTTTGTTCATGTGTTGGGTTGGGTTGGGCTGGCGAAGTGAACTGGGTTGGGTTGTGGGTTGGGCCGGGTTATGTGGGGAATTAGGGTGGGCTGGGTTGGCGAATTAGGGTGAATTGGGTTGGGTTAAACGAACGGGCTAGGTCATGGGTTGGGTTAGAAAAACACAACCCATGACCCACACCCTTAGTTGGCAGGCTAGTCTGGGTTGGGTCGTGGGGTCAAGCGGGCCTGACCCATGTGGGTCAGTTGGCGGGATGGGTTAGGGTTGGGCTGTGTCAACTCAGCCCATTGGCCATCCCTATATACAAGTAGTCAAGATATGTTGTAGAGTAATCCTACAAATAACACATATTCTATCATAGTAGTATAATGGACATCCACAATACATTAATATTATATAACACTCCCTCTTGGATGACTAATATGTAAAGCAATGATTTATAAAAATACATTATTTCATAATGCACAAATGCTGCCTCATTATAAACCTTACTAGGAAAATCCAGTGGGAAAAATCATGGTTTAGGAAAAAAGAGTACAACAAGCATTAACTCCCCCTCATGATGTCATTAGTTGAGATCATTGAGATGACACAATCCAATTTGGTGAACCAATTTCTTGAATGTCGCTGTGGGAAGCGTCTTGGTAAATAAATCTGCCAATTTTTCGCTTGAATGAATTTGTTGGACACTAATCTCACTTTTCTTCCGAAGGTCATGAGTGAAGAAAAACTTTGGTGAAATGTGTTTGGTTCTATCACCTTTAATGTACCATTCCTTGAGTAGAGCAATACAGGCCGCATTGTCCTCATATAAAGTAGTCGGGTCTTGTTTTCCACACGAGAAACCATAATCTTCTTGTATGTACTGAATTAGAGACCTTAACCATACACACTCTCGACTAGCCTCATGAATTGCTAAAATTTCTTCATGGTTAGAAGAGGTAGCCACAATATTTTATTTCACGGAACGCTAAAAATTGCAATACCACCGTATGTAAACACATATTGAGTTTGTGATCGAGCAACATGAGGATCAGATAAATATCCTGCATCTGCAAAACCAACCAATTCCTCTTTGGAGGTGTTAGAAAAGAACAAACCTCTATCTTTTGTACCTTATAGATAGCAAATTATGTGCTTAACCCCATTCCAATGCCTTCGAGTAGGACATGAGCTAAACCTTGCTAATAAATTGATAGAAAATGAGGTGTTGGGTCTTGTGTGACTAGCAAGGTACATCAATGCTCCTATTGCACTTAGATATGGTAATTCAGGACCAAGAATCTCTTCATCACTATCATGAGGGCGAAAAGGATCTTTATCAACATCTAGTTATCTTACAACCATAGGGCTAGTTTATGGATGTGCTTTATCCATATAAAATCTTCTAAGCACCTTTCTGTGTATGTAGTTTGATGCACAAGGATTCCTTCTTTTAGTTGCTCAATTTGTAACTCTAAACAAAATCTTGTCCTTCCAAGATCTTTTATCTCAAATTCCTTTTTCAAGTATTCTATTGTTATTGAAATATCTTTAGGAGTTCCAATAATATTCAAATCATCAACGTAGACAACAATAATCACAAAACTGACCCAAATTTCTTTATGAAAATGCAAGGACTAATAGGGTCATTTTTATAATTTTCTTTCAACAAATATTCACTAAGGTTATTATACCACATACGCACTTATTATTTCAATCCATAAAGGGATCTATTCAACTTAATGCAATGATGTTCTCGAGAACCTGAATTTGTTGTTTCTGGCAACTTGAAACCTTCTAGAAGTTTCATGCATATATCACTATCCAATGAGCCATATAAGTAGATTGTTACAACATCCATTAATCGTAAATCAAGTCCATGTTTTACTGTCAGACTAATTATAAAATCTAAAAGTAGTTGTATCCACCACAGGAGAATATGTCTCTTCAAGATTAATACCAGGTCTTTGTGAGAATCCTTGTGCAACTATACGTGTTTTGTGTCTCACAATTTCACCATTTTAATTTTTGTTCCGCATAAAGAATCATTTATATCCCACAGGTTTTACACCTTTAGTATGATTCCAAACTTTGTTCCTATATGCATTAATATATTTGCTCTTGCGGAGCCTTTAATAATGTTTATACTACCAGATATAGTACTCACACTCATATTATTCATCATCAATTGAGAAAAATATCTTTTATTTTTAAGTATTGTATGAGTAGTTGCACTATCTACTAGACATATTTCTTCACCATTCATTGTTAATTGAGCTTGGAAGCATGCATGTTCTTCAAATAAAAAAAAGTAAAAGAAAGTAAATAATATATCCTAAAATATCCAAACAAATAATAAAAAGAGGATTAAAGTAACAAAGTCTTAAACAAAATAACTCACTATCATCAAGTTCATGCATCTAATATAGAGGTGAACAAGATGCTTTGGTGGATGGTGGCATAGAGGTCAACAATAATGATAACCCGCCAATCATAATTTCGAACTGCCACCATCCACATTAATATTATATAGCAATGTTACATATATAGTTCATTTAAAATATTTTTTAATGCTCATTTAAGTAAAAATAAAGTTTTATCTTTTAAAAGCTCAATCACTCAGAACATATTTATTTTTATGTTCTGTTGTATTTTTTTAAACTTTTATCTCAATTGTAAATTGATAAGTCTAGTTTTTATAGTGTTTTCCACCTTTAGTTATCATTATTTTACTTGCCTAATCACTCTAATATGGCTTAGTTTGGTCAGTTTTGTCCCGATTTATCATATCGAATAGCTTTGCTAAGTTTTGTTGAGTTTTGGCTATTTTTGGAGTATTTTACTTTGACTTTATCCTTTACGGTTTTTATCCTCAATTCTCTTTGATTCCTGGTTGAGGGAGCGCGGAAATCGAGGATTGATGAAAGCCAGAGAGCTAGACGAGGCAAAGTTGAATAGCATTGGAATACATGCCAAGAGAGTAAGTCAAAGACCAAGTCAATTGAAGAGAAGAAGAGAAAGAAAACAAAAGGTTCCTTTCGTCAAGGCATGCGTCCACAACCCCTTAAGGCCTGCGTCTGCAAGTCTGGATAGAAGCTGTAGGGAATTGTGATTTTTCTTAGTTGCGTCTGCAAGCCTTAATCCTTTAGGGCTTGCGGACTCAACTAAGGAAAATCAAGGGGGTTGGCTTTTTAATCTCCGTGTTTTGTTTGGAAAACTTGTAAACCCAATGGAGGTTATAAAAGGCACGATTATTAGGATTTTTCACAAACTTAGGCTTTTAATCATATTTTTTACTTTTAAAAATCTTCATTAGGGCTTAATTAAGTTTCTCTATTTAGTTTTAGTTTTAGGTTTTTATTTTTTTAACTCTTAAGGTTTAATTCAATTCAATTCAATTTCTGTTTTCTTTCATTGGTAACTTCTTTATCTTTATTTTATCATGCAATTTATTTAGTTTATTTGGTTTATGTTAATTATTTAGGTTTGTTAATTAGTTCATGTTTATTTATTAGCTTATTAATTAATTAGTTGATTGATTCAATCATGAGTGAGTAGTCGTTTTCTAGGGTTTAGGGGATCCTTGAGCTGTTAATGGAGTAATTGAGTGTTAATTAATTAATTTCCTTTTATTAACTGAATTCCTATTATTGATTTCCATCGATTGGAATTAAATTGTGCATAGTTTTAATTGTGAGTTTGGTTATTGTTTAAATTGATGCGGAGAAATAAGATTACTATAATAGGTCACCGAGTAATAGGCAAAACGAGTCTAGGCAAGAGCGAGAGCCGATGGAGGAGTTTTGAGGGAGTCTAAATTCGAGAGAATTAGTGAGCCTTAGATTAGTGCATTTAGTGGAATTAATTGGTTTGTGCTTGGTTATTCATTGATTGTTCTTGGTGAACCAATTGCCTTAGGTTTTAGTAATTTGAGTCTAATCCCGTATTTTCCCTTTATTTTCTGTAATTAGTTAGATAACTAGTTAAAATTCTCAACCAAGGCCCCTTCCACATTTTTTACTTTTTAGAAATAATAGAATTAATAGCTTCCCTGATCCCTCTTCCCTAACTATATTAGTTAGAGTTGTCGGTTATTTATTATAGGTATGCGATAGCCTTGTCATAAATTATTAACTTTATTACCATTAATATCATTGTGAAAACTTTTTAAAATTAATTTATTATTATGGAATCAATCATCAACTTTGCTTAAATTAAATGTCAATGTAAGTATTTAAACGGATCTAAAATTATTTGATCTAATTAGAATGGATAAAATCTTATGTTGTGCTCCACCCCTTTAGCATAATTTATTAATCTACTTTTAAAAATATAAAATAATTCAGAAGCATATATAGATCTTCGCATGTGATTTTATCCATTTAACAATCATGTTCAATATAATAAGAATAGTCTTTTTTTTTTTTTTTTATGCAAAACGGAAACTAGAAATTCAATAAGAGAGTTATTGTTACAGTAAATAATGTCCTCATAGCATTGAGAAATAGCAGCATTAAGAACATGGTTATGAGAAACAAAATGTCGAAAGGTAGAGTCTGAATCCCTGCAGTCCTTAGCCAAGTAACCAGCACAATTTAGTGATATATGAAAGATGCTTATATAGCAGAAGAACAAGCAATCTCCTAGACTGTCACTTGACTATCATAATGCAACAAGACATTATAGTCCATTGTTTAGATTTAATAATTTTAAGCCCTTCCAAGATGGCTATCAGTTCCCCTATTAGAGTAATAGTCACGATCTTTGAACACACCAGTTAATCCTGCTCTACCTTTTTAATAGCCGCATCAACATTAAGCTTGATCCAATGAGATTGAGGAGCCGAGGGAGGGGACCGAGGAGAGGAGCACAGGGGTTGTAGGGGGGAAGATACCTCTAAAAATTATGAAGGGAAATAGGGTCCTCCAGGGGATATAAAGCAAAGATGAGTTTTTAGGTGAGTGACAGTTTCAATAATCCCAATCAAACACGTCAGAGTTTAAAAAAAGTGAGGCTAGCTTACAAAAAAAAAATTCCAAATATCCTACCATGTTGAGATTCAACAAGTGATTGGAGAGTAGTTTTAGGAGCTTAACACCAAGGACGAGAATAAGAAAGGAGGATTTGTTTGTGAGCAAGAGTAACATTGGTAGGGAGCTTGTCTGGTACAACTAATTAACCAGAGGAAGAACTATATTTTTGGTACATAGTCAACCTTCCTCCCAAGACAGGTCAATACTTAGGATAGGATTCTCCCTGAGAAGAGAGAAAAAATCCCTAAAGTTGAATTTGTTTTCGTAAGAAAGAGAAGAAAAATTAGAATTTGATCTATAACAAGCTAGTATATATTATATCCTCTCGGAGACTGAAGCTGATAGCATTAAAGTCTCATCCCTTAGGTTTCAAACAATCTGCAACTCTCAAACCAGCTTCAGACTCAAGAAGAGGACTATTGATAATAGAACTAAGGATTACCATAGGTGCCAATCATCATACAATATAATATATTAAAAGGCGTTTCGGACAACGTCGATGTGCATTCACCTGCATTGTGCTACATTGTAAGCTTTTGCCAACATAGCGCCACGTATACAAGCTCTCTCCAACTTTGCGCCACATATGAATAATCGATATACCCAAAAATTAAGAATGAAAGCAACATGTAACTATTAAAAATTGATCTCTTGACCTTTCATAATAAAATATGATAAAGTACTATAGTTACATGATGAGTACATGTAACTAAAAGTACGTGCACAAATATATACATCTCTAAAAGGTATGATAAAAGACAATTGCTAACACATTCATTTATCCCAAGTGGCCGATTTTTGTTACTTTAATCCAAAAAAATTAAAAGGATGTTTTTTTTTTTCCTCTAAGAGGTATGGTAAGAGACTACTACTAACACATTCGTTTATCCTAAGTGGCCGATTTTGTTATTTTCATCCAATAAAAAGAATGTTTCTTTATAAAAAAAAATTACGATAAGCTTACCATGGTATAATAATTTTTATCATGTACCAAAAATTTACAAAAAGATAATATGATCGATAAATAATAACATATTTGGTATATGAGATTGATGTTTGCTGTAGGGCATCGTCCGGGCTAAATTACTAGTTATCGTACTAAAAGGACACACTTTCCTCATTCCCAAAGTTCCATATTAAACTTTTCCCGAAAAAGTTGCAGTCTTTACCCATAGCTTTCCATATGTGAGAACCACTATTAAAGCTATAAGATATGTTTTGGTACTTATGAATAAGAATTTTCGAAGCTAGATTGTCTCTTAGGTGAGAACTCTGCACCAGATGAGATAGATTAACAGCTGTACAACAACTAATACCCAATCCACCTTTTTTGTTTTGGGTCTAGAAAAGAATTCAATCTCAGCTGAAAGGGCCATGGGAAGGAGAAGCCCTTTCATGGAGTAGTTTGGAATAGTATTGATTGGAAAGGAGGGAAGTTTTCAGGTTGACTTTGTTTTAAGTTTAGATAATTATGACCTGTTAACTCAATTTCCTAATCAGGCCATGGGGAGTCATCATCTTCAGGCTTAAACATTCTTTTGGGATTCAGAATTGCTTAGTCTATTTGGTTGAACCACATATCGCAGATCCCAAATTGAAGGTGATTCCTATGATTAAACTGACTTGGTTTGAAGGTGCTGAGGAGGGAGATCGACAGTTTAGGGTTGGGTTGGGTGCTGATGATATCTGTCAAAGACATTTACTGGATCCAGAAGTTGAAATTTGTTTGACCATAATTAACATGCCACGTAATATAAAAGTTTGTTTCTAGGTAACATTAATACATGATAATCCTAATTGGTAGTTTAGTGTTGTGTTTTTTTTTTAAATGTTGATTATTAGCAATTCTAATACTATTGACATCATTCAACAATTATTCACATGAGGTTCATAGGTGAAAATTATAATTTGTAGAGGTTTTTTCTCCAATTATTATTTTTTAATCAATAACTACCACTACAAGAAAACAGCTTATTTGCGAGGGAATTTTCCATCGCAAATCCGGAATTTCCGACGGAATTTTCCCTCACAAATATGCGATGGAATTTCCATCGTAAAATTCAAAATTTGCGACGGAATTTTCCCTCGCATCCGTTGGAAATTTGCGTGGGAATTTTCCATCGCAAATTCCCCATTTTGCGACGGAAAATTCCCTCACAACCTGGTGCTCAATTTGCAGCCATTTAATTTTCCATTTTTTTTGCGACGATAAATTCCGTTGGAAAAGTTTTAAGAAATTCTTATATGACAATTTCCGATCAATATTTCCGTCGAAATTTTGCAATTTCTTTTTAAAAAGACTACTTCAAACCCTAATTCGTACCTGCAAATCTATATAGACCATAACCATTTTCGTTCTGTTGCGACGATAAATTTTGTCGCAAACTATTTAAAACATAAATAAATTAATTTGTGTCTTACAACTACCATTAAATACTGCCATAACAAGTTTAACAATAATAATAATTGCATACAATCAAACTATATATCCATTCGATAATACGATATATCATGAAACACAAGTGTAAGCTAACTAAACTGGAGTGCCTTTACCTGCGCCACTACCCGAGTCATCTCTGGGATCTGTACGATGACTCTGGAAAGGAGAACAATAGTCAGTGTCGAATAGGGGTGAAACTAATTCGGTTTAAAACCGAAAACCACACCGCACCAAACCATTTTTAAATTATGGTTCGGTCTTTTTATAATTTTGGTGCGGTTTAGAGCGAAATTTTTTAAAAATTCGGTGTTCGGTTTGGAGTTGGTGCGGAGAACTAGAAACCGAACTCCAAACCGTACACCAAACCGTATAAAGCCTAAATTTTATCAAGGGCTTAGGCCCAAAAATGAATAAAACCCTAAAAATATAAATGGAGTTAGTGACTCTATTTCAATCTCCTTTAGACTCTCTTTAAATCCCATGTTCCTTATGTTTTTCATTTTTCGCCATTTGTAGTTCTTTCTTTTTTAATTTCGTTCTTCATTCCTTCTTTTGCTTTCTCTAGCTAAATACCTCAATCCCCCAAAGTCACTATTCTTTTTCATTATTTGTTCTACAGTCCTTGTTCTTTTGCGTCATTTCTTTCACTCCTTAACACATCGATCTTCAATCAATTGATTCAACACTTATCTAGTATTATTGAAATTTTAAACTAACTAACTTGGTGTTATTTTAAAGAATGATGTAAACTACTACTAGTAGCCCTAATATTTAACTTCTCTTTGTTTCTAATTTGTTATTGTGGAACATAAATTTTGAACTAGTTTGGACGTAAGGCATTATGCCAAGATTCAAGATCGAATTTTCTAGATTTCTGGTAAACAATTAAGTATGACTAGAAATTCGGTTTGGTTTGGATCCAAAACCCAAACACCGAATTTTTTTGGTCTGGTTTGGTTTGGACTGAAATTTAGATTGGTTTGGATTGGAGTGGAAATTCATAAACCGAAATAATATGGTTTGGATTTGGAGTTTGCTATAATCCAAACCGTACACCGAACTTTCACCCCTAGCGACTGTCGAATCCCTGAATCCGACTCATCAGCTCCTCGACATGCTCTCTGTTTCTCTGCTCCATTGCGGCCATCTCTGCCTGCATCTCATTCCTGTCTTCCTCTCAAACCTCCTGCCTTAACTCATCACGAATCTGGGTCCTGATTTCCTCCTGGAACTCCTGCAGCTAGGTTGTGACATTCTCTACCCTCTTGTCAAAATGTTCTTGCATTTGAGAAACGACAGAGGGAGTGTACTGCTGTGACGATCCAAATCGCCTAAACGACCCGTAATAAAGCTCAGCACCACTACCAAGACCTTTGACGCGACCTTTCTTGCTGCGCCCACCAGCTGCCTCCCAATACATCTTATTTGGCGTCTTTGGAGTTTCCGCATTAGAGGAATCCTTAACCTGGTTCTGATATGTTTCCTACAACACGCACATGATTGAAACAAACATACTAATAGAGGAATACACATAGACAACTATTTCAACTTGTGTTTAATTATATGTCCAACTTCGATAAAAAATGAATGAAACATAGCTACAATTATAACCATTTCACTAGTTTCATTTCAATAAAACTTATACATAACTTAAACATTCCTATAAAGCATAGTTACAACTTTGTAAGGTTTAAATTTAAAGCAAATGACAAGTTCCAAGTGATTTTTCCTCAAAATGACTCAAAACACCTCAAAATGGCTATTTACTTGCCCATTTCATTACCGTCTCTTCAATTAAGCTTATAAGTACCTTTAACATTCATATACTTCATATTTAGAGGTGTCTATGTTTTTAATTTATTGAAATGTGACATTACAACCGTTTTGGGCTCAAATTCACTCAAAAAAGCTCCAAAATCACGAAAAGTGGCCAATACCATGGCCAAGTCACTAGTTGTTCTTCATTTAAGCTTATAACTAAGTAAAACATTCCTAAATAGCGTATTTACAAGTGTATAAGTCCTCAAGTTAAGTTAAAAGTCAACTTCCAAGTGTTTTGGGCTCAATATCACCCAAAATGACTCAAAACACCTCAAAATGGCTATTTACTTGCCCATTTCATTACCGTCTCTTCAATTAAGCTTATAAGTACCTTTAACATTCATATACTTCATATTTAGAGGTGTCTATGTTTTTAATTTATTGAAATGTGACATTACAACCGTTTTGGGCTCAAATTCACTCAAAAAAGCTCCAAAATCACGAAAAATGGCCACTACCATGGCCAAGTCACTAGTTGTTCTTCATTTAAGCTTATAACTAAGTAAAAAATTCCTAATTAGCATATTTGCAAGTGTATAAGTCCTCAAGTTAAGTTAAAAGTCAACTTCCAAGTGCTTTGGGCTCAATATGACCCAAAATGACTCAAGACACCAATCATTAGCACCTCAAATCCTTGTTTACATTAAGTTGACATACTCAATGCATTGCAGTTGAGCAATACTTTTTCTAGTCTATTTGTCACTAAGAAAGAAGAGCAACAAAAGCTCTGCTTCTATCAATATTTTGGCTATTATTATCAAACATCCCCACCATCTTGTAACGATCACTTTAAGTTCATAATCAAAGCTCAAACAAGACTTTGGGATTTTTGAAATTTTTTATAGGCAACCAAAAACAAGTTTTTGTTGATTAAGTTCATGATTACTAAACAGCATAATTTAGATGTGACATGTGTATTAAAGAAGTAGCTATAAACATGTAATCATTATTGTATCATACCATCATACAAAAGGGGACTACATGGTTTCCAATTAGAGTTGAAGGTAAGATTGTTAATTGAATCTGAAAGCTAAATATAGAACACAAGTAGTAAAGTAGTCACCAAAATCATAGTCAGAAAGTCACAATTGCAACAAATTTAGTTTTACCTTCACAAGTTCACAACATTTTAATCACAGATCAAATAGGCCACAAAGGATACCTCAACGAAGCAAAAGAATTAAATAAACTCTTAATTCAAATAATTAAAAACACTAAAGACAATAAAGTCAACGCCCATAAAAAAGATCAATTAAACATAACACCCATATGCTGAATTTCCATCATCAACATCAAAACAATAACAATTCACCTCAAATTTCCAAAAGGGTATCCTTAAATTACAGCAAAAAAAACTCAATTAATCCCAAAAAACAACAATAACCTATTAACCCAGATGGACAAGAACAAAATATGGAGTATGAATCTCAGAAGTCAGAACTGTCAAAGCCATTTTAGTCATCCAACACATAATCTTTCCTCAATAAATAATCAAATCCAAAGCATATGATTCATCTAATTCACTAATTTTTACCCTAAAATACAAAGAACAAGATAGCAACAATTCATGTGCCAAAACCCTGTCACGCTCAAAATTCGTGTATGTTCTATACGTCAGCCATAGATGTTCCTAGTTCTATGAAGATCACAAGTACCAAAGGAGATGTTAGCAAATGCTGATTTTGTGCTCATGGAGGCTTGATGGGTAAAACATAGGCAGGTGAACTTGGCATTCACTGAAATGATTGAAGACAATATTCATGTTACCTAAGGTGGTTTTCTCAATTTCGTTCAAGTTTCCCTTAAGCTCCAAAACAGCATATTGCTTCTCATTTGAATAACTCTTATGCTTTGAAATATGTTTACAATCTTAAATTCACATTCAGTCTACTCTTTCCTTCCTTCGTTCTACATATACCTAACTTATGATCACGCGGTCACGCCTAAACACCATTTCAGGGGATGAGATTAACAGTCAAACATAGGGAAATAGAACAACATAACAAATTTCCAAAGAAACAAAGACTCTAACCTTAGCGTCTTCACTCTTCAACCATCCCTATTAAGACTTTCACCTTATCTTTAAGCTTGATCTATCAAAGTAACACTAAATGAACATCTACTCACTATAATCGAAACACTAAACTAATATTTCTTGACAAAGTTCAATCCAAATACTCAAACTCTTACGACCACCGAAATGGCGGTACGCATTGAGCTCTACTGTTATAATCTCTAATTCATACACACATAATCACCCAAAATTTGCTATTTCATATTTGCCTTAAGCAACATGTCATCAACTCCCTAAAAATATCTCAAAATCCTTGAATTCCTACTAATGTTACCCAAATTTCGACGAAACAAAACAGTTAATACTCTCCATACACAATGCAAGTATGCAACACTCATTAATTCTCATTCTACAAGGACAACAAATGTCGATATCGAACCACCATCTAATAACACTATCGCATACCAATCAAATTGCAGATAAAAGTACCACAAAACTACACAAATTCTACCAAATAAATTCTGCTATTCGTGGATTTCACATAACCTCTTCTCAATCAAACCACACAAAAATTCCTCTTGAATTATCAATTAAAAAGAAAAAAATAGATGTCGAAGAAGAACAAATTCAAAACACAAAATCAAAACAAAATTCAAAACACAAAATCAAACAAATTCAGAAAAATACCTCAAACTGAAGAGAAGAAAGAAGAAACCAGCGTCAAAGAAGAAGAACGACAAGGCGTCGAAGAAGAACAAGCCGGCGTCGAAGAAGAAGAACAAGAAGGCGTCGAAGAAGAAGAAGCCGGCGCCGAAGAAGAAGAACAAGAAGGCGTCGAAGAAGAAAAAGGGAGTCGCCGGCGGCAACTATGGTGCCGTAAGGGAGTGCGTGAGGGAGTAAGGTTGAGTGTTGAGAGGGAGTTACGTTTGAGTGTTGAGAGGGAGTTAGGGTTTATGTTCTTTTATTTTTTTTCTTTTACGCGACAAATTCTCAAATCAACCTATTAGAACTGATTTTGTCGGGATTTTGCGACGGAATTAATTCCGTCGCTATTTTGCCAGGGAAAATTCTGTCGCAATTTTTTTTCCGTCACAAATTCAATAAATTACATAGGAAGTTTTGTAGGAAAATTCCGACTGAAAATTCTGTCGCAATAATATTAATTCCGTCGCAAAATTTCCAATGGAAAGTAATTCCGTTGCAAATTAGGTCAATTGCAATGGAATTTTATTCCGTCGCTAAAAGTCCGTCGCTGATAACCAGTTTTCTTGTAGTGTACTTTGATCCAAATTTTTTTTAAAATCGTCCTATATCAATTTTTTGAATAAAAAAAAGGAAAATTTGCCAGAAAAAATCTTTTAAAAATAAAAGTTTACGAAAAGAAACCTTTTATAATTTTTTTTGCCAAGAGAAAACTTAAACTAAAAAAAATTTACTGGTTAAAACCAAATGACATATTTCCAACATTGACCATCATTTTTTTACTTATATGATTTATTTCCACTCTTCATATGTTATATTTGCACACCTTTTCTCTTCTTTGTAACCCTCTCAAACACAAAGCTCCCTCCTACTCTCATACACCATCACTATCTTCACCACCACCCTTATTACCACCTTCACCTCCACTGCACCACCTTAATTATTGTCATCGCCTTCTCCATCACCACCACTCTCACCGCCTTCTCCATAGCCGCTTTCTCATCTAATTGTGTTTGAGATTTATTCAAAATCATGGGTTTGAGGGATTCATTCAAAATCATGGGCCGGGTTTGAGGGATCTTTGGAAATAGATTTGAAATAAAAGTTTGTAGAATTTTGGTTTGGGGATTTGGGTTCGAAAATTCTGGAATTAGTACTTTGATTTTTGGTATCTAAATTTGTATTTGAGCTTGATTTTGTTCAACTTAATTTTTAGGTTTTTCTAGGGATTATAAATTCAGTTTTTTTAGTAAACTAAGTTTGAATTTGTTTTTGATAATGTTCAAACTTTAGGATTCGAGTGTTTTGAGCATTTTAATGATTTATTGTGGTGTTCATCGACCAATGATCCCAAAAACGATGGAGATGAAGGTGATTTTTTCTTTTTTGGGGGTTTGGTGTTGGTGATGAATTATCATTTATGGAGTAAAGATCATAATTAGGTAAGAAGAAAGTGAAAGAGGGAGAACAAAGTGGGAAAGCAGGAAAGGGAGTGTAATTAGGTGAAAAAACGGAGTCAACACCGGATATTAACATTTTGGTTCTGACAAAAAAAAAATTTAGTTTAAGATTTCTCTTCGCTAAAAAAATAAAAAAAAAAAATTTAAAAGGTTTTTTCTGAAAATTTTTCCAAAAAAAAAAAAAAAAAAAAAATTCATTCCTATCATGGTTCACTTTGTTTTTTCTTTTTTCCTTTATTCCTCAACAAATTGGCGGTAACTTGTAATCCTTTGGGAATCACATATCTGTAAACAGAAACCTAAAAGATATCTATTTATTAATTTATAAATCTGTTATCCACGTGTACTAGTAGTAGAGTATTTCGTATCCTTGTTATATTATCCTTCCCCAATTCCCTCTTAATACCTATTTTCTGTTAACAATTCCTTTAACAACTTTCTAGTTTCTTTAATTACGCGCGCACTTTCTCAAGTAGTCTATTCCTATTTAAACCAGCAATTTTCATATCTTTGATATGAATCCTATAGATCAAACTAGGGAACAATATCAGTCTCTTCCAATAATGGATGAAGATTTCGAAAACGAGTTGTTGAAAATCTCCGACTTAATGAATGGTGGATTGAACGTTCTCATCGTAAGTTATGATCAAACGAGTTTAACTACACTCGAAGATATGCTCCAAATTTGCAACTACAATGGTGTGTATTATACTTGCTTACACATTAATGAGCTAGACTTACTAATTAATGCTTGTATGTTCTTCTTTAACATTAGTTTTATGTTTCGATCAGTTGAATTATTTGCTTAGGATTTTACATTGTTTAATTAGGGTTTTAAGTAGCACTACATTATTGTTTTAATTATTAGACCGATTTATTTAGGGTTTTATACACGTTTACTTTGGATTTTTGTAGGGTTTGAGAAGATTAATTAATTTGTTTAAGGCTCTTAATGATTCTGCTACATTGTAGATATGCAAAAGTCTAATCTGGTTTTGATTAGATAGTTTTTTGGTCAATTTTGGGAGACAAAAAAAATAATGTACACTTGATAAAAAAAAATTGTTCCTTCCTAAAACTAATTAAGTACCAAATTTGAATAGGTTAGCAACATATTATTACGGTACATTGTTAGCTCTACGAAAGTTACAATCTTTTATAATGAATTTTAATTGTTTGAAATTTCTTATACGTAGTACTTAACCGTGGAAAAAACAATATCACATGTATATGACTGATTATTCACATTAATTTTATTTACTACCTCCGTTTTCCGGTAATATTTTAAGAAACGAAGGTATTAATTATTTGTTTATTTATTTATTTATTTATTTTTGTAGTGACGAAATGCCAAAGTGAAAAGGAGGCAAAATCCATAATACAAGATGACCCGAATCGTTTTAACATCATCTTGATGGATCTTGACAAGCTGAATGCTGATGGGTTTGAGGCTCTAAAGTACATCGCTATAACGATGGATCTTCTTGTGATATGTAAGTATATAATCCCTCCGTTCCTAAATGTTTGATACGTTTGGAATCTGACACTATTCATAAGGTGGGAGAATCTTTTAAATTCCTTTCAATATATAAAACATAATATAATCATAATATTATAATTTTTATATATACACAACAAAAAATATTTATGGTCAAACAATTGCATTGGCATATGTGCAAGTCAAAGCCTATCAAACAAATAGGAACGGAGGGAGTATATTGTACTTCTTGGGATTTAGTTGAATGATTTTGATTTAGTGTTTTTGTTGGATCAAGTTTAGTTAATTTTATGCGTAACAATAAAGACACATAATTAATAAGTTAAGTCAACGTTAGTTACATAAGTTACAAGCATAGATCGGCGAAAAAAGTGTACAATTAATTTATAGTTTCTTAGTAAACATGGAATGCGGATATACTAATAGGAGTGTCGAAATCACTAGCTTGAAATTTTTTGCAGTTTGATTCTTTTATGATAAAAGACAAGTAATTGCTAAAAGAATGCCATTAATAGTCAAATTATTACTTTCTTTGTTCCATATTAATTACTCGCAACGGTAATAGTGTCCATCGTCTTGTTTAAAAGTGCTATATTTATGGGGCAAATGAAGTATTATTATTATTATTATTATTATTATTATTATTATTAAGAGGCCCCATCTATGTCCTCAAAAGTGCTATATCACTGTGTTGCAAGTAATATGGGACAGATGAAGTATTATTATTAGGAGGCCTTATTGAAAAGTATGTATGGGTAGGGAGCACCAAATTACCAAGATAATATAACCTTGAGTCTAGGAGGCCAACGTAGATATATGGCATAAATTATTTTATGCACAAGATTACTTTCTTTCGGCGTCATTATTGATATCATTATTCATGTTGGTCTTCCGTTGTCGTTTATGCCATGATCTGCACCTTGGTTAATATCAATTTAAGGTTGTGCTATTTTGTATATTCTACCCTTATTTCGTGTTGTAGCAAATTTGGCATTATTATCATTATGAAATTTATATAACCATATCTAGCTAGCTGACCCTTTCTCGTTCACTTGCTAAAGTGATGATTTCAAATCTGGATGATGATCTAATAAAGAAGGGACTTGTACACGGGGCTTGTGATTTATTGATTAAGCCAATTCGAGAGGAGGATGTCAAATATATGTGGAAACATCTTTACAAGAAGCAAAGGCAGATTTTTTTGAACAATGAAATAGTAAAATCTCCTACAAGTTGTAGCTCTGATTTAGTTGTTAGTAAAACTGAAGAATCGAAGAAAAAACTTAAACATGGTAAGAAGAAGGAAATTAACGATCCTAAGGACGAAAAGGACAGAATGAAATGGACGGCAGAGCTCCATACCTTGTTTGTGAACGCAATCAAGGAGATTGAGAGTGAAAATGGAGGTATGTTTTCTTTATTTTGTTTTATATTATAAATTAAAATGTACATTTAATATGTAAGTTCACTTGATCATATGTTGGAGTACAATGTGATATTGTTAAAGCTTGAACTTTTGCTTTAGGGTTTATTTACATACATGCTATAATCAACAGACACAATTAAAGTCATTAAAGGTAATTGAACATATAAAAGACTTCAAATGGATCACTTGTCTGTTTTTAGTTAGTGAACTTATGACAGTATTTACTTATGTACCTTGACAATCTCTAAAGCATAAATAAAATCATAGACATATCGATTCATGTAATTTTTATACTCCCTAAGTTTTTTTTACTTGCTATATTTATTTATTTTTGCATCTCTCAAGACATAACTTATAAAATTAATATCTCGAGTTTGATACAATAAAAAATTATAAAAAATATATTTTCAAAAAATATTATAAGTCAAGGTTATAATGTGAATAGTGTCAAACATGCAGAAAATAATATAAGTTGAAAAATACATATATAAAGTGAGTTAAGTTAGAAGATGCAAAAAACAATATATATAGTGGGTTAAGTTGGAAGAAGAAAAAACCGATAGTATGTATGTTATTTTTTGAAATTGTGCGACCTCTTGAGTTGTGACTCATTGCGATCCATCATAAGTTTATTTTTTGTATGTGTTATAGTTTTTTAGAAAATTACGTTTTGTTTGTGAAAGACAAACAAAATAAACTATGTTACTCCATTTGTTGTTTACAATGCAGACGTATTTCCAAGACATATTGCGGAAAGGATGAATGTAGAAGGAGTGAATAGAAATCATATTAGTAGTCACCTACAGGTACATAATNAAAAACTTAAACATGGTAAGAAGAAGGAAATTAACGATCCTAAGGACGAAAAGGACAGAATGAAATGGACGGCAGAGCTCCATACCTTGTTTGTGAACGCAATCAAGGAGATTGAGAGTGAAAATGGAGGTATGTTTTCTTTATTTTGTTTTATATTATAAATTAAAATGTACATTTAATATGTAAGTTCACTTGATCATATGTTGGAGTACAATGTGATATTGTTAAAGCTTGAACTTTTGCTTTAGGGTTTATTTACATACATGCTATAATCAACAGACACAATTAAAGTCATTAAAGGTAATTGAACATATAAAAGACTTCAAATGGATCACTTGTCTGTTTTTAGTTAGTGAACTTATGACAGTATTTACTTATGTACCTTGACAATCTCTAAAGCATAAATAAAATCATAGACATATCGATTCATGTAATTTTTATACTCCCTAAGTTTTTTTTACTTGCTATATTTATTTATTTTTGCATCTCTCAAGACATAACTTATAAAATTAATATCTCGAGTTTGATACAATAAAAAATTATAAAAAATATATTTTCAAAAAATATTATAAGTCAAGGTTATAATGTGAATAGTGTCAAACATGCAGAAAATAATATAAGTTGAAAAATACATATATAAAGTGAGTTAAGTTAGAAGATGCAAAAAACAATATATATAGTGGGTTAAGTTGGAAGAAGAAAAAACCGATAGTATGTATGTTATTTTTTGAAATTGTGCGACCTCTTGAGTTGTGACTCATTGCGATCCATCATAAGTTTATTTTTTGTATGTGTTATAGTTTTTTAGAAAATTACGTTTTGTTTGTGAAAGACAAACAAAATAAACTATGTTACTCCATTTGTTGTTTACAATGCAGACGTATTTCCAAGACATATTGCGGAAAGGATGAATGTAGAAGGAGTGAATAGAAATCATATTAGTAGTCACCTACAGGTACATAATTTTCAAACATGTTTTTCAAACTAATTATATGTCGATATGTATCACGATAATTAATATATATATATATATATATGATGCAGAAATACCGCGATTATATAAGGCGAAATGGTCAAGCCGATAGCATTGTGCAGTTGAAGCGTTCAAAAAGGAAGTCTGCTATTGACAAGGCGAATTTGCAAGAACAACAAGTTGCTCCAACACCAGCTTCAAGCTCGAATGCTGGCATTGGGGTGGGAGAAACAAAATGGGGAAACCATCAACCCCATCAAAAAAATCAACTTCAATCTGATTATACTATGCCTATGCCGCAATACAATGTACTTTCCAACTACGAAGTCTTACAAGCTGGATATGGATGTCCTGAGCTTCAATTTAGTCCTACTGAGAATAATAAAATCATTCATGCGTCCACATTGCCATCCCTAACGCATGCTAGTCAGATGAGCATGAACCCTGTGCAAACTGCTCCTCTTACTCAAGGTAGTAACCACCCTCTTCGTTTTATGCTTATTCAATAGTTGAAACGACAAATTTTAATCACAATTAATCTCATTGATAACTTTGACATGATTATGTCAATGTAGTTTCCTCCTCTCATTAAATACCAAAAGTATTACCAAGAATAAATTGGGATTTCATGTGTTGGACTTTGTTATGTATATATATATATATATTTTTTTTTGTTATGAAGAAAACAATAGTTCAAATTAATCATGTTTGAATTCTTAATTACATGTGTTGAAGGAATCCCACAACTGCATGGAGGCATTTATCATACAAGTGTTCCAGGTACCATATACACAATTGTTTTAATTAATTTCTTGATTTACTCTTTGACCTTTGTTCTGACATTTCATTTTTAGAATGTATGAGCAACTTTAAAGATACTCTTCTTTATGATTTTCAAGCGAAATCGTTTTATTAATACATTCAGTATAATTATTTTGATTGGTTCATGAAGAAGTACCAAATTTGATGGAACAAAACAAGACCTCAAGATATTTTAGTCATGCTTCCGCCAGTGGAATTGGTGCGTCTACAACGCCATGGGTTTGTTTCACTCCATACAGTGGACCTATAATGCCAATGATGTCTGTTAACCATAGCTCCAATCCGATGCAAATGAACGTCGGAATACCTCGTCTTTCTCAAGGTACTCATTAATCACTCTTATCAAATCTGGTTTTCGTCGTAATCTAAAATAATTTATTATTATTATTATTATTATTATTATTATTATTAAAATAAAGTCGAATTAAATTAGTAAAATATGAGGATAAAGATGGCAGATTATGAATTAACTAATTATAAATTTGTTAATGATGTCAAGTGGTATGGTTTAATTTGTAGTAATTTTACACTAATATTGTTTCAATTATGACTATATGATTTATAGCCACTCTAATCATACAAATAATTTACAAATCTTATTTTGCACAATTATCAATATAAAATAATTATTTTATAACAATTAATTTTCTGTTTATTTTTTAAATTAATTTTTTAATTCATGCATTGCACATATATTACATATACTAGTTACATTTGCATTTGAATTATTAGAAAGGCCCCTGAACAACAATGCAGACACAATTCTAAAACAGAATTTGCATGTATAACATATAAACATAATTAGCACTCTCACCATCCGCCCCTTGTGGCTCACTAGCGCCAAAAAAGCCAAAAAAAAAAATATTTTTTTTGTCTTTGTCTTCTCTAGTCTAACTCGAGCAATTTTTAACTTTGTTTAATAATGCATTTGTTGTAATTATTATAGTTGATGAACAACAGCGGCAATCATGGCCCTCAAGTCAAATTATGCCCCAAACTGATACAGGTATTGTAGGTGATATATACAAATATAATGAGCATGATATATTTTTATGATAATATATGCATTTATTTTCATTCATGATATTAATAATACATTTGATGTGGCTCAACAAAAAGGGCTGGCCTCTAGACAATTTTCCATACCCCAGGTTGAGACGCCTTTCGGAGGGCAACGAAGTGAAGGCATTTCTAATACGGGAGTTTCAGGTGATACAGATACATAATGACCATTATATTAGTTTTCAATATATTATATATAGTTCAAGAAAATTAATAGTAATACTTACAATTCATTTATTTTGGTTCATGTAAAAAGGGTCAAATCAACTCTCGGTAGAACTGACCGTCGATGAGATCCAAAATGAACAAATTCAATTAGGAATTGCAGGTGATAGTAGTTCATTCGAATATTATGATATTAATTTGGGCTTCATGTATGATGCTCGTGATCACGGAGAATAACCTATAACAATTTCACAGGTTGGTTTACCACTATTTTGTGATTTTTATGTTAATACTACTGCTATTATTAACCTAACATTTTATTATTTGATTGGCGCAGAAAGTTGTCTGCATTAACTTGGGATAATGGCTTGAAGAGAAGAAACACCTTAATTTTGCCTCAGTTGCACCTGCGAACTTTGACATATGTCAATATTATGTGTCTTGAGTCGTGACTAGCTAGATTTATTAAACTGTTAATGATCTCATTAACTTAACGTTGTAATATACTCCCTCGTTAAATTGTCCTTTTTTGTTCACTACGTTTAGAATCTTTTTGAGAGAAAAAACTTTAAAACCTCAAAATGAGGTAAATGACTAGGAATATAGTGATAGCTTGATTGACTTATTAAAGAGTTTTATAGTTTAATACTTTACTTTTCTTTTTGTTAAATGTTCCATTGTATAGCAAAGGTGGTACTGATGATCAATACTTATAAGAAGCAAAAAGAGAACACTAATAATCAAATAATTATATTAATATTTTAATTTAGTCTTACACATATAATTCCCTCATACAATGCTTTCCTCAAACAATATTTACACTAGATGTGATTGAGTAAATCAACTTTCAAAAACCATACATATGCATGCGTGCACTTATCGCATCATCAATGTTACGTACAAGAGAACCAAAGTTGCAGTAATAACCAAGTTATTCACCACAATATCAGCTGAGTTTAGTGGTAATGTTGTAGGAAGAGAGCATTCTTCACCATTGAATATGATTTTAGTAGGAAAACCGTCTCCTTTAGCCACATCAATCTTTGGAGTGTTCTTCTTGTCGAACAAAATCACTGATTGCAAAGTGCCTGGAAGCTTAGGGTCTTTCTTAGGGTTAGATCCATTCATTTCTCCTAGAAGATAATCATTTTCACTTGGATAGCCATGCATGAAAATACTGTTACTATTATTATTCCCTTGCAAAACACTTCCATTAAAGGAATAAACCCTAGTAAAGCCTTCTATGGCCTCATCAAGCTCAACGGCCACAAACCAATTTGGAAATTCGGTCTCTTCCCAATTGAAAAGGGTGATTCTTGAAGTCCACCCATTACGATAGTCTGTTAGCACGTGCCAATTAATCGTGACACCACAATTGTCACCACAAGGCAAGGGGTTTGGTAAGGGTATACGATTTAACCTAGCATATTCGGTTGTGATTCTAGTCCTATTCTCGAATGGGATTAAAAGTGCTTGAGGTGGCAATGGAATTGCATTTGCAGTTGCATTGCATGCTTCTTGTTGTGTAGGGTTAGGGCATCCACAAGCACATGTCTTACAAGGGATGACCGATTCGTGGAAGAAAGAAGAGAAAGACACACAACATTTTGAAGGTCGTTTTGCGCTAATTTGTGTCTTGTTGCACACTACTTGCCAACTAGCAATTGCTTGTTCTTTCACCGGAACCCCATTAGAGCTCGGTAGGAGGCTTGGACTTACTCGAATTGGATTTCCACATTGGTAATCTTGACTGAACGTCCCATTGATCTTCCAATTTTGTGGCGGATTAAAAATAGTCACGTTAAGGTCCGGTGGCATCTTATATACGTGCATCTGAAAAGCAGAAATGGACTTACTAGGGTCCATAGTGGGAGGCAAGATCGTACCATTACGACAACAATAGGGAATCATTCCTAAAGTAGTATCACTAGCCAAAGTTGGCGGTAGGTCAATGATCGTTTGCTTGGGCTCACAACTTAAGGCCTTGGAGAGACCGAGGCTTTTGTAAAAGGTTGCTTGGTCACCAAAGATGCATTCGGAGGTGTCCACTTTGTTAGGGGTGGCACCTTTCATAGCATAAATGAACTCTTTTCTCATCCATTGCCAACTTAGTTGCCAATTGTCAAGTCGCCCCATTTCATTTTGGTTTGTGATTGTTACTTGTGCCCAATAATTTGACTCAAGTGATGATATTACATCGTAAATTATGCTCAAATCACCATTTTGTCGCGGTAGGAATCGCTCTGTAGTGTTGATGGTTGATCTAGCATTAGGATCTTGCCTGCAGCATGTAGACATAACATTGTTCCCTGCAAACCACAAGTTGAAGTTGAATAAATGTTGTATGTGCCGAAAATTTTATTTCATGGATTACTATATATATATATATATGACTTGTTCAATTCAAACACAACAATTGTTTTTTAGAGCACAAGTGATGTCATGTAAGAAAATGGAGTGGGTGTTAAATTTTTAATAAGCCAGAGTCTCAACAAACATAACTGACTTTTTAATTTGTGAATTGTTTATTTATTAATGAAGTACTCAAAAACGAAAAAGTCAATAATACTAATCCCTTATTTAATTTTAATTGGTCAATTAGATGTTTATTGTGTTATTAAAAAATTGGCTATATCCTCTTTGTGAGTAAGTACGTGACCCCTTAGTTTTAACATTGCCTAGGTTTGCCCCTGTTATATCATTGCGTATGAGACATCAATACATGGAGTATTCCTTTTAAGTTCTAACTAATTACGGTAATTGATTTGAAAATCAAGTGTTATTTTTATGTTTTTTCGTATAATATGGTCAAATTTTTACTGTTGCGTTAAAAAATTACAAAAGTGTCACTTCATTTGCTTAACATGCAAATTTAGCGGTGACTAGTATTTGATTAGATATATATAGATTTACAATAAGATTCGATAAGAATTGACAAACTTTACATACCTTGCATGTCAGGAGTAGAGCAAATAAACCCATCATTAGCAAGACTAATATTAGATGGCATAGGAAAATCTTGAGGAGGAACTCCAAACTCAGTACCCACTAATTCAACTTGTACACTCATCTGGCTCAAATCTCCGGCAGTCGCAACAGCGGTCTTTAAGTCGGCAACTGGGTACCCACTAAAAACAGTTCCATTTGAAACATTAGCAGGCAAAGGTGAGCCATCAAGAAGCACAACATTAGAAGCTGACACTAAAAGTTCTCCATGCCGAAACCCTACAAAGGCTCTCCATGACTTCAACTCTTGTAATCCATTGTTTTGGATGTAAAGCCTTGATTCGAATTTGTATGGCTGTTGGTTTGGATCCGAACCTGTTAGGTCTGGGGAAAGTTGTTCGCCTCCGATGTAGGTGTATTGTAGGAATATAGCGTTGCATGTTAAGGAGAGGTTGGTTTGGGTTTCGGTTTGGGAATATGATGTAGGAAGGGAAGAAAGATAGAAAATTGTTAGGGTTGTAAAGAAAAAGATGATATTAGAGAGTTTTTCCATGATAAAATTGAAGAAAAACTGAGAAATGATATTAGTTTGAGAGAGTAATAATAACTAACATCTTATGTAGTTGCAAGTTGCTAATTAGAATGTGGACATTTAATTGTTTGATTGTTAGAAATCAAAGGAAGTATCAAATTGGAAGTGTTACATATGCATGAAAAGGATGTATAAGGGTGACAATTGAGAATTTGTCTACCGCGTAAAGTTGTTGAATAGGTCATGCATGAGTTTGAGTTTTAGTATAGAAAGCATGAAATATAAGGTTCGTTAGCCAAATGCATGCTTTAAAAATAAAATTTTAATTGATAAGTTGATATTTTATATGTATTTTATCCCCGATCCCGGTTGATTCTTAGCTCTAATACGGCTCTTTTGAGCCATTTCTATTAACTTTTGCTATTTCGAGTGTTTGTTGTGCTTTTTATTAGATTTTTCAGGAATCGATGATTTATCGTTGTTTTCCGAGTCTTTTGAAGCACTTGAAGAAGTTAGTAAAGAGTTGAAGTCATTTGGGAAGCTAAACTGAAGACTAGAAGTGTTAAAACGAAGAATTAAAGAGGCAATTAAGGAAGAACGAGCGAAAACCGAGAAACGAAGTAAATTTGGCTACCCGCCCGGGTCGGAGCTGTGTGCCCGGGTGAGGGCTGCACGCCCGGGTAGCCCGGGCGGGTGGCTCTAAAGGCCCAAAATCACGCTTTTTCTTGATTGACCTATGTTCTTAAGTGTTTTCCGGGGAATTAGTCGGGGATTACGCCTCTTTTTATTTTAGAATCCTAGTTTTACTCTAAAATTCTCTCAAAGTGTAAAACTCTATTCAATCAATAATATTCAGGTTCTATTTTATTCTCAACTCTTGTTTTTAGTTATGCTTATTATTATTTTTAATTTATGTTCTTAATTTTCATAGTTTTATGTTTAGATTTAATTTTATTGATTATTGTTAGTTTTGTTTGGTTTAATCATGTTTAGTATCTTAATTACTTTTATTGTTTTAGTTTCTGCTTCTTTAATTATGAGTGAGTAGTTCCTCTTCTAGGACTAGGGGATCCATGGACTAATTGGTGATGTTTTGCTCTTAATTATTAGTTTAACTATTAATTTGCTTGAATTCTTATTGCCAATTACTATTGCTTTCAATTAAATACTGGCCAGGTTTAGTTGTTAGTTTGATATTGTTGAAATCGATGCCGAGAGGTAAGATTACCACAATTAGATCATAAGGGCAATAGGCAAAACGAGTCTAAGTGAGCGAGAGCCATTAGAGGAGTTTTGAAGGGGACTAGATTCGAGAGAATTAGTGGACCTTAATTCAAGGAAATTGATAATATAATTAATTATTTGTGTGCAAATTCACTGGTTAATCTGTGGTGAACCGATGTCCTAGGTTTAGTTATTAATTAATTCTCTTAATCAATTTAGTTCTAATTCTAGTTAATTTCTTAGTCACAATCGTCACTCAAAGGCCCTTTACACGGTTTAGACTTTTTAGAACTAATAGGTTTAATTGCTTCCCTATGGATTCGATCCCTACTTCCCTAGCTATATTAGTTAGAGTGGTTAGGTTTATTTTTGATAGGTGTGCGATAGCCTCATCAAATTTTGGTGCGGTTGCCGGGGAGGCAATTTTTAATTCTATTAGTCGGGTTTATACTGTTTTATTTTTATTTTTCTTAGTCTCAAAGAACTTTTTGGTTCTTTGAGGCAGTTTCTCATCCTTGCTCGGAGTTACATATTGTGCAGGTTTATAGGTTTATGCAAACCGACCACGAGCCTGACACTTTCATTTTCCCTGAGCCCGAGCGAATATTTTTGAAGCGGTTGAGACGTAGTAGACGCCGAATATTTCTTCCTCGATCCGTGGAGGAAACTGTTTCTGATTTGTCTCTGTTTTTCGAGTTCACTTTCAACCCGATGTTTGAAGGTTATTTAGAGGTCGAAATGGCTGCCGAAGGAGAAGGACAGGGTAGAGGACCACCACCTCCACCACCGCCACCTGCGGCCCGTTCATTGAGAGACTATTCCTTGCCTAGTACGGAGTCTATGGCTGGAGGTTATTCAGTACCTGATACCGATGCTGCTAATTTTGAACTGAAACCGGCTCTTGTGAATATGGTTGAACGAAATCAGTTTTCAGGGACATTGAAGGAGGATCCGAATTTATATTTACAAAATTTCCTTCAATACTATGATACTATCAAGCAAATGAACGTTTCTAAGGACTACATTAGAAGGAGAATGTTCCCTTTTCATTGAAGGACAAGGCTAGAACCTGGTTGAATGATCTAAATATGGCCACAATTAATTGTGGGAGACTGGCTCTTGCTTTTCAGAGGAAGTATTATCCACCACAGAGAACAGCTTTATTGAGGAGTCAAATTACTAACTTAATCAGGAGACGATGAGTCACTTTATGATGCTTGGGAACGGTTAAGGAGTTGTTGAGAATGTGTCCTCATCATGGGCTTGAGAAATGGTTTCTGGTTCAGTCATTCTACAATGGGTTGGGTAATGAGAGTAGGGCTTTATTAGATTTTGCTGCTAATGGTCGATTCATGAACCAAGAGGTCAATGCTGCATATGAACTGATACCACTCATAATTCACAGTTTGGTAACCTTAGAGGGCATTCCAGAGAAGGTGGAACACTGTATGTGATTGTAAGTATGAGAGTCTAAAAATGCCTTATACATTTTGCCGCCGGGTTTGATGCCTTTCTTATCATGAATTTCTAAGATTCGTAAGAATCAAGGTGGTGTNGTGTGGTGGTACATATCTCTGCATCTGCTGTGGTGCCTGCTGAGGTGGCATGGCTTGCTAAGAATATAAACATCAGTATGATATATTCAGATTATACGACTCTCAAATTATGAGTACATATTCACGATTCATACGAATCTGCCCTGATCGTCTTACGACTAAGATTACAGATTTCAGATTACACCACCTTGATTCTTACGAATCTTAGAAATTCATGATAAGAAAGGCATCAAACCCGGCGGCAAAATGTATAAGGCATTTTGTGCTGTTTTGCCGCCGGGTTTGATGCCTTTCTTATCATGAATTTCTAAGATTCGTAAGAATCAAGGTGGTGTAATCTGAAATCTGTAATCTTAGTCGTAAGACGATCAGGGCAGATTCGTATGAATCGTGAATATGTACTCATAATTTGAGAGTCGTATAATCTGAATATATCATACTGATGTTTATATTCTTAGCAAGCCATGCCACCTCAGCAGGCACCACAGCAGATGCAGAGATATGTACCACCACACCCACCAGGTTTCAGTAGGCCACCACTATCAGCACCACCAATGCCAGTTCAACCTAGTGGAGAAATCTCAGAGTTGAAAAATATGATGTTGCAAATGCAGAAAAATATGGAGGCAATGCAGGCTCACAACAAGCACCTGGAGACCCAGATAGCTCAGATTGCACAATCAACTGCTCAAAGGCAACCAGGCCACCTTCCATCACAACCTACACCTCCAGTATCACAGGCATCACAGAATCCCCCGAGGGACCATGTCAATGCCATTACTTTGAGGAGTGGAACTGCTTATGAGGGCCCAAAAATGCCTACTGATGATGTTAATGCTGATATTGCAGGTGGAGCTGAAAAGACCAGTGATGTGGTGATTGAAGATTTGGAGACAGTTCCAGCTAAGGAGGCCGAAGCACCTAAGAAGAAGATAGATGACACATCGATTGATACGATCCCGAGGTCACAGGTTAGGTTACCTTTCCCGAACAGGGTAACCAGGAGTAAGAATGATAATCATTTCAGTAAATTTTTAGATATTGTGAAGAATGTGCAGGTTACTGTTCCATTTACTGATTTGATAACCCAAATTCCTACTTATACTAAATTTTTGAAAGATATTTTAAGCAGGAAACGTGAGTTGAATGTGGTGGAGACCGTAGCACTTACGGAGGAGTGCAGTGCCATATTGCAAAACAAGTCACCACCGAAACTAAAGGACCCGGGAAGTTTTTCTATTCCTTGTAATATTGGCCCACTGTTCATTGATAAAGCTTTATGTGATTTAGGGGCTAGTGTCAGTGTTATGCCTTTATCTATTTGTACAAAACTTGATATGGGTGCTTTAAAGGTTACTAACATCACCTTGCAGATGGCAGATAGGACAATGAAATACCCTAAAGGTATTTTAGAGGATGTCCCGGTGAGAGTTGGGAAATTTTTTATTCCTGTTGATTTTGTTGTGTTAGATATGGATGAGGATGCTCATATCCCAATTAGACCTTTCTTACACACTGCAGGTACTGTTATTGATGTCAAAAATGGAAATTTGACTCTTTCTGTAGGGGATGATAAAGTCACCTTTAATCTTAATGCTGCATTGAAAAATCCTATAATAGAACAATTATGTCATGCAATTTATACTCTTAATGAAATTGTTCTTAACGACTTGCCTCGGTCCCCTAAAAAGGATCTTCTGGAGGCTCCTGTGTGTTTGGATACTGTTGCAGGTGACGAAGATGGTGTTACTAACAAGCTATGTCAGGATCAAAAGAAAAGGAAATCCCGTCCCAAGAAACGTCGGAAACCTCGAAAACAATCTTCTCATGCTTGTAATATGAATACGAAAAATGATGAGGTTTTTAACAAGGAACGTGAAGCATTTGAGCAACCAATAATTCCTAATTACTTTGATTATTTAACTAAATGTGGTTCATGTTCACTCTTCGATCCTCCATGAGCTATGAGGTAACATGGTCAAGCTAATGACCTTAAACAAGCGCTTTGCGGGAGGCAACCCGTAGTTAGTTTAGTTTTTAGTAGCCTTTTCATTTTTTATTTTCTTCAGTTTAGTAGGGACTCTAGCTCATTTCTTAGTATTGGTAAGGGGAGAGTGAGGTACTAATGAATTCTTCAAGTGTTTCGGTGTGATTACAGGTGAAATTTAGGTGAAAAGAAGAAAAAAAGACGCAAAAGTTCAAAAGTGGCCATTCGCCCGGGTGACCCGGGCGAACAGCACTACCCCGGGCGAAAATCCTTCGTCCCGGGCGCGTAACCCTGTTTCCCACACTTAGTTTTTTTTTTCCAGTTTTTCAAAATTTTCACCCCCTTAGCCATGCGCCCGGGTGACCCGGGCGAGCAACCCCCTCCGGGCGCCCAGCACGCGGCCCGGGCGAATAGACTGTTCGCGGCAGATTCAAAAGGTCGATTTTAAACAGCCATAACTTTTTCTCCAGGACGTCCCAGGAGGCTTACAACCTATCGTTGGAAAGATCTTTGAGTCTACTTTCCAATGAAACAAGAATCACGTTAATCCGAGTTATATTTTGTGAGATATGGTCGAAACAATGAGAGGTGGTCAAATTTCGATCCGTGTATGCTATATGCAATACCATCTACCACTCACGCCTCTTTCTTATCCTTGCACAACTTCATCCTCTCACCCATATACATCATTTTACACCCCCAAACTCCCTACACCCCTCCACCATCTCTCTTATCTCTCGCCTTACTTCCTTCAGCATGAGGACATTGCTGAGTCCGGCTTGGGGGAGGTAACTTTATTGCTTTCTTAGTTTAGTTTTTATTGCTTTCTAGTGTAGTTTTATTGCTTTATTAGGATAGTCATATGGTTTGTACTACTTGTTAGAAGTAGGAGTTTACATATGACCAAAAAAAATGTACTGCTTTCATAGTTTAGATTTCTTTTTGCTTTTGTTAGTTAACTTTAGTTGATTGTTTGATTGATTGGTTTGATGAAACTTTGTGAATGGTGACTTCCCTGTGCCCCGCCTTTATGTAAAATGTTTTGATTGATTTGGGCATGTGATGAGTTTTGTTTTGGGAATTGCCAACTTGGACTTGAACTTGACTTAGCTTGAAACGATTTCTAATCTTGCCATTATAACTATGTGTAGAGTAGAGGCTTGAACTGTGTTAACGGGAGGATTTGAGCCGCATACATTTTTCTATGCTTATTTTCTTTCATGTGTGCTTAGTTCTGGTGCTTGTATGATCCATGTTTTGGCTTTTGACTCTAGTAGCTTGGCTTTGATATGTTACATGCTGCGAATGATAAAAGGCATTCATTTCTTTTAGGAACTTTCAGATTTTAGGCATTCTTCACAAAATTTCCCTTGGTCCTTATTTTGAGCTTTCCCTTCATTTGCATTTTAGCACATTACAAACCCTATTTGGCCTTGTTCTATTCATTTGATATATGCCCAAGCTTGGCTTGGGGGAGTTGAGGAGTTGTTTGTCGTTGTGTTGCAATTGATTGGAGGTTTTGGAGGATTGGAAATTTGTGAAAAGGTTGTTATTAAAGTTTTATAATAGATCTCACATTAGGCTCTGCATACCAATGTCTAGGCTAGGGTTTAATGAAGAATTAAAATGTTATACATCTTTTATTGGCCTAGATATGTATGTGTGATGATTTTATCCTTGACATGTCATTAAGAGTCGTGAGTCTAATTTTAAAAAAATGTTGAAAGTTGAAAAAAAAAAAAAAGAAATGAAAAAATGAAAAATGAAAAGAAAAAAAAAAGAGAGAAATTGAAAAGATGTTGAAAAAGAAAAGACTTGTGATATTTGGAGCATTTGAAATGTAAGTTTTGATGGTGTGATGTGATCCCATGTGAATTGGCTTGATGTTGGAGATGTTGATTTTGATTTTTAATTGCTACATGCGTATAGCCCGCATTTACCGCCACATTATCCCAAATTCTATCCTACCCATCACCCTAGCCACGTTACAAGCTCATAAAGACCTTTTTAATCAACGTGTGCATATTTTTAGTTTTTGTGAATTGAGTCAATTGCCAAAGCTAGGGAGTATTACTTGCATTTCGAGTCGACTTTCATACTAGGATTGAGTGATTACCTTTAAACACTTGCATGAGGTGTGAGATGTGGGTTTGGGTTCTCAAATTTTGCATTCAAACACTTGTAGCATTTGCAATTTTTTCGGGATTAAGGGTGAGCTTCATTATCTATGCTCAATTTTATGTGTGGAGTGACACCGAGTGAGCTACTCTAGTCATCGACTTCTATTTCTTACATGGTTGGCTTATTGATTTTGATTTGAGTGAATGGCGGTCAAGGGATTTTGATAGGTTGGTTGAGGATCTTGCATACTCGGAATTGCTTGAGTTAGTCTTGTTTTACAAAGTTAAAGGGGTGAAGTCATTGTTTGCTTAGTTGTTTGCTTGAGGACAAGCAAAGGTTTGGCTTGGGGGAGTTTGATAAGTTGATATTTTATATGTATTTTATCCCCGATCCCGGTTGATTCTTAGCTCTAATACGGCTCTTTTGAGCCATTTCTACTAACTTTTGCTATTTCGAGTGTTTGTTGTGCTTTTTATTAGATTTTTCAGGAATCGATGATTTATCGTTGTTTTCCGAGCCTTTTGAAGCACTTGAAGAAGTTAGTAAAGAGTTGAAGTCATTTGGGAAGCTAAACTGAAGACTAGAAGTGTTAAAACGAAGAATTAAAGAGGCAATTAAGGAAGAACGAGCGAAAACCGAGAAACGAAGTAAATTTGGCTACCCGCCCGGGTCGGAGCTGTGTGCCCGGGTGAGGGCTGCACGCCCGGGTAGCCCGGGCGAGTGGCTCTAAAGGCCCAAAATCACGCTTTTTCTTGGTTAACCTATGTTCTTAAGTGTTTTCCGGGGAATTAGTTGGGGATTACGCCTCTTTTTATTTTAGAATCCTAGTTTTACTCTAAAATTCTCTCAAAGTGTAAAACTCTATTCAATCAATAATATTCAGGTTCTATTTTATTCTCAACTCTTGTTTTTAGTTATGTTTATTATTATTTTTAATTTATGTTCTTAATTTTCATAGTTTTATGTTTAGATTTAATTTTATTGATTATTGTTAGTTTTGTTTGGTTTAATCATGTTTAGTATCTTAATTACTTTTATTGTTTTAGTTTCTGCTTCTTTAATTATGAGTGAGTAGTTCCTCTTCTAGGACTAGGGGATCCATGGACTAATTGGTGATGTTTTGCTCTTAATTATTAGTTTAACTATTAATTTGCTTGAATTCTTATTGCCAATTACTATTGCTTTCAATTAAATACTGGCCAGGTTTAGTTGTTAGTTTGATATTGTTGAAATCGATGCCGAGAGGTAAGATTACCACAATTAGATCATAAGGGCAATAGGCAAAACGAGTCTAAGTGAGCGAGAGCCATTAGAGGAGTTTTGAAGGGGACTAGATTCGAGAGAATTAGTGGACCTTAATTCAAGGAAATTGATAATTTAGTTAATTATTTATGTGCAAATTCACTGGTTAATCTGTGGTGAACCGATGTCCTAGGTTTAGTTATTAATTAATCCTCTTAATCAATTTAGTTCTAATTTTAGTTAATTTCTTAGTCACAATCGTCACACAAAGGCCCTTTACACGGTTTAGACTTTTTAGAACTAATAGGTTTAATTGCTTCCCTGTGGATTCGATCCCTACTTCCCTAGCTATATTAGTTAGAGTGGTTAGGTTTATTTTTGATTGGTGTGCGATAGCTTCATCATTAATCAAGGAGTTTAGAGTAAATAGACGAGATCAACATTAACGGGAGAAGTTAGCTAATGAAATTAAGCTTATTTATTGTTGGTAAACCATTTTACACCATTTCTGTAAGAGATATTTCCAACGGCCATCGTTCCTTCAAAAATTTTCGATGGAGTTCCGTCGGAAATTTCTAATTTTCCAATGGCCTATATTCTGACGGCCGGTTTCCGATGGAATTCCGTTGCAAATGGTATTTTCGACAGATTTTTGAAGTTTTGCGACGGATTTTTACGGTCGAAAACAACCTGTTTTCTTGTAGTGGGTGTCTTTTAGCTTAGTTTAACTTTGTTCTTGGTATTTGGTATCTTTTAGGTATGATTAGCATGAATAAGTTGAATTTGGGTGGTTTTGTGCCTTGTTTATACTATGTCTAGTTCATTTTCATCTCTTTTCCGAACTAAAACTCACCCAAATCTCTCATATGTAGGTTCAAAGGTAATTTTTTCATTTTGGCATGATGAGGGAACATTCCTGAGGACCACTAGAGTGCGTACAAGCTTGTTAGACCACCGTGGAGTGATTTGGAATTTTTAAATGGGCATTATATTAGAGACTTTGTGCGGATAGAGATCGAATTGTCGCGCAATTAGTTGAGCCTTTGAGCCATCCACGCTACTAGTAGTAGCTTCCCAGGACGCATGATGCACGGGTGTGCAACTGGCGTTCCCTGTTTTGGACAGCTCAACTTTCAGGGGGCCTAACATATTCGTTATTGGGTTGTTTGGGGCGTGTGGCCAACTATTCGAAGGTTATTGACGAGAGACTTCCAATGATCTTTGAGTTGCAGAAATACAATGACCGATTTGGGATATATGGCCGTTTGAAGTTAGCTAATTCAATACGGATTTCAGGTTTACTTGGCTTTTGATTTGTTTCCATTTCTTGGCCCGAAACCTTGCACTTATAAATAGAAGCCCATGTAATTGAGTAAATAAACCTAAGAAAAGCTTCAATCAAACTTCATTTTCCTTAGGTTATCTTATTAGGGTTGTAATCTTTATCTTGAGAGAAAAACTATATTAGATGTGAGCGCATAGACAAAGGTTTCCGTCCGCATTTTCGAACGACATAAGCTCCTAAAACTTCATGGCCATTTTGAAATTGCTATACCTTTTTTATGTAGGATGTTACACAAGGCTTGCGTCCTACCGTCGGAAAGCTCTTTCAGTCTACTTTCCAATGTAACAAGAATTATATGAATCCGATTTATATATTGTTAGATATGATTAGAATAGTGTACAGTGGTCAAAATCTTCACTTCTAAACTTCATAAGGGTGTGCTTACTTCAGCTGAAAACAACTGAATTGAACTGAACTGAAAGTTTTTATTATAGTTTTTAAGGAAGAGCTGAGTTGATCTGAACCGAACTGAACTGATTGGAGTTAAACTGAACTAAATTAAGCTGAAGTAAATAGACCCTTACTTCTTCTCTTCCTCCAGCTTGTGATGTGAGACATCAAACTTGTTCCAATGAGTTGCAAATGTGCGTTCCTAATCATTCTCCAAATGCTCTTGAGTGCTCGTGTCTTATCAAGTGCTGAGTTTAGGTAACGAAAGCAACCGAAAATTTCCAGTTTCCTACAATACTTTACAAAACCACACAAAATTTACTACAAAAGAACACCATCTTCACCAAATCAATTTTAGACGCATTACCTCACTCCTTACCTAACGGTTTGTTAACCCACTATTATGTTTAAGGTAGATTTCACGACAATTGTCACGTGGTGCAACTAAATTTGTAGATAACCACACAAAACCACTTAGACCGTTTTACCATGATCATCAACCTAATCGGAGTCGTTCAATTGCCTCAAATTGAGCCAAACTAGTAAACGACTAGTTAAAGTAAAATCGTTATTGAACCCAAATGCCAAATCAATCAATCAATCAGAGCCTTAATCCCATAATTGGGGTCGGCTACATGAACCAAAAGTAATTATTCCATGTGGTCATCCACATAAATTTTCCTCCTCCATCCTCTGCGGTTAAGAACCTCTTTTTCTTGCAGATCCAAAAGTTTCATGTTCCTTCTAATCCCTTCCCACTAAGTCATTTTCTGTCTCCCCCTACCTCGTTTGAGATCTCCCTGCTCCCACCTTTCACTGGGAATCCCTAATATCTCCATATCACATGTCTAAACCAACACAAGCGGTTTTTCCTTAATTTGCTTGCAATGTCTGCAATACTAACTTTTCAATGAGTGACTTCATTTCTGATTCTATCCCTTAGAATGCTCCCACACATCCATCTCAACAACCACATCGTCGCTTTACTCCACTACAAGAAAACGGGAAAATAGCGACGGATTTTTGCAACGGAAATAAATTCCGTCGCAGATATAGAGTTTGCGACGGAAGTCCATTTGTTTGCGACGGAAATAGCCGTCGCAAAAAAGTGACAAACCAAATCAGATGAGCAAATGTTTTTTGCGATGGAATTATATGTTTGCGACGGAATAATCCCTCGCAGATTTGCGACGGAATTAATTCCGTCGCAAATTCCCTCGCAAAAAATCGACAAACACTTATGTTATTTTGTCGCCAAAAAATTAAACCCTTCTCACTTCTCCCTTCTCAAACCGCCGTTCTCCTTCTCACTTCTCCCTTCTCCCTTCTCCTCTTCCCACACCGCCGTTCTCCTTCTTCTTCGCCATTCTCCTTCTTCGCCACCCAAAAACCCTTCTCCTTCTTCTTCTTCGCCAAAAAATTAAACCCTTAAACCCGTTTCTCCTCCCTTCCACCAAGGACCGCGACTCCGCTCCTTCCCTTCTTCCGGCGGTTTTTCTCATACAGTCATACTCAACTTTCAATCGAAACACCGACTCACCGTCCTCCCGATCTCCTCAACCAATCGCAGCTTCCTCCATTTTTGCAGGTTTACTTCTTCATTTTACTCGAATTCTCAATTTTTTAAATTTATTTCGATTAATTTTGCGTTTACTTTTTTTTTTAATTTATAAATATACTTGAATTGCAATTTACTCCTTCATTTTAACTTTAATTAATGTTTATGCAATCAAGTAGTTTGAAATTCGCAATCTAATTTGATTGATTGATTTGTGTTCGAAACCCTAATTTAATTTTAATTGGTTTGTGTTCTTTTTTATAGTTAATATGACTGTTATTTGAAGTTGTTTGTCCAGAGGGCTTGCATAATGCGCCATTATTAATTCATCGACCTACAATGTTAATATGGGGTGTTCAATGTAGTTCAAAATGCTAAATTATGCTGAGGTTTCTTGATTTATGTATAATAGATTCACTTTGTTTGTTTGAAACAAATATTTATTACGGAGTAGGTATTTTTAAGATTTATATCATAGTGTCAATTACTCAAGTTAAATTACTTTTGTTGTATTGATGAATCACAGATTGTTGATCCCATAACACTACAAGAAAACAACTTATTAGCGACGGAATTTTTGCGACGGAATAAAATTCCATCGCAAATTACCCAACTTGCGACGGAATTAATACGATTGCGACGGAATTTTCAGTCGCAAGTTTCCTACAAAACTACATATAAAATTTAATGAATTTTTGACGGAAAATAAAATTTTGCGACGGAATTTGTTCCGTCGGAAATTCCGTCGCAAAATCCTGAAAAAATATAAACTACTCTTTATTTGTTATTTTGTCGCGCAAAACAAAAAAAAATTAAACCCTAACTCCCTCTCAACACTCAAACCTTACTCCCTCTCAACACTCCCTCACGTCGGCGGCGACGGACGGCCGGAGACGACTTCTTCTTCCCTCCCTCCCTCTCAACACTCTCAACCTTACTCTCAAGGATACTCTTGTTCTTCTTCCCATCTTCTTCTTCGACGCATTCTTGTTCTTCTTCGTCGTCTTGTTCTTCTTCGTCCTTCGCTGGCTTCTTCTTCGTTGTTGCTGCTTCTTCTTCGTCGGTAATTTTCTCAATTTTTTCTTCTGAGTTTTGTCTTTGTTTCTCAATTTTTGTCTTCGTCGGTAAAAATCCGTATTTTTTTTAGAATTAAATTAAATTATGCTTCTTATAAACCCTAGATTATTGATTATGTTTGTGATCATTGTTCGTCAATTTGATAGTCAAATGTCGATGTGATTTTTGTTTTGGAAGTTGAATTAGGGATTAATTATGTTTGATTAGGTTATAATCTTATTGAATTCAATGGAAATGCCTAAGTAAAATTAGCATAGGATGCTCTAATTAGTGAATGTAAATGAAGGTTTTAGTTCATAGCACTTTGATTAGTGTGCAACTAATATGTTTAGGGCTTATGTTCCTAAGAAAAGTTTGCTTAGGATGCTATTATTAGCACATTTTTTTGGTAAAAACGTGTTGATTGTTGTTTCTCACTTTTTTTTTTTGTAAAATCGTGTTGTTGAATGTTGTTTTGATTTTTATGATTTTTTTCGAAATTGTTTATTTTAACTATCAAAATTACGATGTTTATGCATATGTAATTCGTTAAGGTGTTTGCTATGTCATTTTTTTGATTTTTATGCATATGTAATTCGTTAACTATCAAATTTGTTTATTTTAACTCATATTTGTAATTTTAAATTAATTAAATGATGATGATTTTGTTAGTTGTTGATTATTTATGAAAAATGTTGAATCCTATTAAGCTTATTGCATGAGTTAGAGTTAACCGCGATATACCCAGATGAGAAATTGATGAACTGATTGAATTTAGAGCATCTAAGATGTTCAAATTGTATGAAAGATAATCTTCTGCCAAATCTCCCTTCCAATTTGTAACAGGGTAATTCAATTCTTTCACTAATTTTTCAAATGCTTTGTTTACCCCCTGTAAAAACTTGAAACAGGGGATAAATCAAGAAAGTGAAAGAGAGTTTAATCCATGTTTTTGATCAGAAATTAACTGATGTAAACTCTCAGATAAGTAATATTGAAATGATTTTAGAGCAATTGATTCAGAACAATCCAGTTTTGTGTTTGTTTTTTTGAAGAAATTTACTTGATTTCTTAATGAAAAGTACCATTGAAATTTGAAAAAACACCCAAAATTACAAGAAATTGAATAAAGTTTTGATCTTTTGATTGGAAATTAGAAAATGAAGATGAAAAAAGTGGGGTTTTTGGCTTTATAAGATTAGAATAAGAAAGTTGGCAACTTGAAGAGGTTAGTTATTTGGTTTTTGTGCTCTAATTGTCATGATAATGACAATGCTTAGACATTAACAATAATATTATATTTCACTAAAGTGTTGGCTATATGTGACTTGTGTAGAAGTTATCAACATGAAACGAAAGGATCGTAGTTGGATGTATCATAGGTTGGATGGGTACTCTTTAAACCGTGCTTTCCAAGAAGGAGTTGATGAATTCCTTCAATATTGTAAAGATCATCCACAGACTTCTAACCCAAATGAAGTTAGGTGTCCTTGTGTGAAATGCAAGAATTTACGTATCCATGACCCATAAACGATTAAACTGCATTTGTATCGCAAGGGTTTCACACCGAATTACTACGAGTGGATGAACCATGGAGAAGGCTTTCCTGACTCCTCCGAAGGGAAATCCAATGAATACCGTGACATGGTTTTGGATGCTCTAGGACATAACCAAGATCAAGGGGGTGATCACCAGGCCCAAGATGTAGAGGAGGAACCTAATGCTCAAGCCAAACAGTTCCTTGATATGCTTAAGGCTTCTGAGCAACCTTGGGTTGAAGGGAGTTCAATTTCTAGGTTGGAGATGGCCTCTAAAATCACTAGCTTGATATGCGAGTACAATATGCCACATAGGTGTGTCGATGCTATTGCTTCTTTGTTCAGTGAGTCGGCTCCAAAGAACACCTATATAGGCGAGACCTTCTACGAGGTGAAGAAGATTGTTCAGGGGTTGGAGATGCCTGTGCAAAAAATTGATGCATGCCCGAGAGGTTGCATGTTGTTTTGGAAACAGGATGCCAACGCTTCTACGTGTACGGTCTGTGGCAGCGACCGATACAAGAAGACTTCTAAAGGGAACGATGTGCCTTTGAATGTTCTCACTTACCTCCCCATTACTCCTCGATTGCAAAGAATGTTTGCAACAAAGGACGTTGCAGAGGAAATGGCATGGCATGCAAAGAATCCTCGACAGCAAGGCACAATGGCACACCCTAGCGACAGTGACGCTTGGAAACAATTAGATAGATGCTCTAACGAATTTGCAACTGAACCTCGTAATGTTCGGTTTGGGTTGTGTACAGATGGGTTTGATCCTCATGGTAAATTTACTTGGTTATAAGCTTAAATGAAGAACAACTAGTGACTTGGCCCTGATATTACCCACTTTTCGTGATTTTGGAGCTTTTTTGAGTGAATTTGATCCCATAACGGTTGTACTGCCACATTTCAATAAATTCAAAACATAGACACCCCTAAATATGCAGTATATGAATGTTAAAGGTACTTATAAGCTGTTTTGAAGAGACGGTAATGAAATGGGCAAGTAAATAGCCATTTTCAGGTGTTTTGAGTCATTTTGGATGACATTGAGCCCAAAACACTTGGAAGTAGACTTTTAACTTAACTTGAGAAGAGGATAGGCATTAAATTTAAACCTTACAAAGTTATAACTATGCTTTATAGGAATGTTTCATTCATTTTTTATCGAAGTTGGCCACATAATTTAACACAGTTGAAATAGTTGTCTATGTGTATTCCTCTATTAGTATGTTTGTTTCAATCAAGTTCATGTTGTAGGAAACATATCAGAACCAGGTTGAGGATTCCTCCAATGCGGAAACTCCAAAGACGCCAAATGAGATGTATTGGGAGGCAGCTGGTGGGCGCAGCAAGAAAGGTCGCGTCAAAGGTCTTAGTAGTGGTGCTGAGCTTTACTACGGGTCGTTCGGGCGATGTGGATCGTCACAACAGTACACTCCCTCTGTCGTTTCTCAAATGCAAGAACATTTTGACAAGAGGGTAGAGAATGTCACAACCCAGCTGCAAGAGTTCCAGCAGGAAATCAGGACCCAGGTTCGTGATGAGTTAAGGCAGAAGGTTCGAGAGGAGGTCAGGAATGAGATGCAAGCAGAGATGGCCGCAATGGAGCAGAGAAACAGAGAGCATGTGGAGGAGCTGATGAGTCGGATTCAGGGATTCGGGACTGACTGTTGTTCCCCTTTCCAGAGTCATCGTAGAGACCTCAGAGATGACTCGGGTAGTGGCGCAGGTGAAGGCACTCCAGTTTAGTTAGCTAGCGTACTTGTGTTTCATGATATATCGTATTATCGAATGGATATATAGTTTCTATGCAATTATTATTATTGTTAAACTTGTTATGGTAGTATTTAATGGTAGTTGTAAGACACAAATTAATTTATTTTTGTTCTAAATAGTTTGCGACGGAATTTATCGTCGCAACAGAACATAAATGGTTATGGTCTATATATAGATTTGCAGGTATGAGTTAGGGTTTGAAGTACTCTTTTTAAAAAGAAATTGCAAATTTCCGACGGAAATATTGATCGCAAATTGTCATATAAGAATTTCTTAAAACTATTGCGACGGAATTTATCGTCGCTAAAAAACTGGAAAATTAAATGGTTGCAAATTGAGCACTAGTTTGCGACGGAATTTTCCGTCGCAAAGTAGGGAATTTGCGATGGAAAATTCCGTCGCAAATCTGGAATTTGCGATGGAAAATTCCCTCGCAAATTTGCGATGGAATATTCCGTCGGGAATTTTGATTTGCGATGGAAAATTCCTTCGCTAAACTTTTGCGACGGAAATTCCGTCGGAAAACCCAACATTTTGCGACGAAGGAAATAGCGACGACCGGTTACCGACGGAATTCCGTCGCAAACACTTTTTGCAACGGAATTTAAGGTTTTTGGAACGGAATTTTTCCGTCGCAAAAAAGTTGTTTTTTTGTAGTGTAAAGGCATCCTACAACACTGACAATGCCATGGTTGCGGTTACTCAATTAGCGCAAACTGTGATGCAAAGTTGTATTGGAAAAATGCCACTTGACAAGACCTTCATGGAAAGAGAGACCTTGAATGCTAATATTGTGGTAAGATTCTGGGGATAAAAATTAAAAGTCGGTACTTTTTCATATGCAAATTAATTAAATTTATATCTTAAATTTTATTCAGGCTGGTATCAATGTTGTTGCTGAAAAATGGGGTTTGTCATGTCGTCGCTATGAGATTAGTAAGTTTAAAATGATTCTTTCTGGACTAATTCATTGATTGTGTTTAGTGTTACTGTATCTCAACATGAATTCAACTTAATTTTTACAGGGGACATTATTCCACCAAGAGGGATTAGGGAGAGTATGGAAAAGCAATCATGGTTTGTTGCAGAGTATTGTATTTCTTGGTTTGTTCTTAATTGGTCAAGTAAAAGAGTAAAAGCTTAATTAAATTGAGTGTGATACTCGTTAGGTGAAAAGGAAGCTAAAATACAGAGAGCAGAAGGCTCAAAAGAGGGATGTTGTGATAGCATCACAAGCTGCAAAAGAGGATGAAATCAACAGAGCAACTGGTTAGTTTTCGCTATCTAACTTGAAAGCATGATATGTATTACTCTGTACAATATTAATTGCCATAGCTTGCTAAGTTGCTAATCATCTACTGTATATGTCAGACCATCCGGCTAAATAATATTTGTTGTTTAAATTCGTTGCTAAGTAGGAAGATTATTTACAGGTTATGCTGAAGCTCTACGTATCAAAAGCAAGGCCGATGCTGAGGCAATCAGTCTTATTAACAATGCTCCTAATACAGAGGGTGGCGAAAAGGTTACATTTATTTGCTAATTTGATTGACTATTGCTTGTTTAAATTGTTAGTTGGTCAACTATAAGATTACAACTTTCCTTGTCTTTAAGTTGGATCTCACTAATCTTGTGAGTTGATGGATGCTTATCAGGCAACAAACCTTCAAGTGGCCAGAGCTTATGTGGAAGCCTTCAGTGAACTAGCTAAAAAGGTACACACAAATAAATCCCAATGTTTGAATTCATAGCTTACATAATTACTCTGAGAATGTTTGGTAAAAGTTATCCATTTTACAAATATTAATGATTTATATATGTTTCCTAATACGGTCTTTACTTAAAATTCACAAGCAATACAGCCAATGTAGGGGAGCTTAAGATAATAACATTTCTAATTCTTGAACTTGTTAATATTTATAATATGTTTGTTACGATTTCAGTCAACAACGATGATGCTGCCATCTTCTATTGATAATCCTTCAAGCATGATAACACAAGCTCTCACAATATACAAGACACTGAATACTGGTGAAGTTGCGAAGCCAACAAATTGAATGATCTGCCCCTTGACAAGACATTTATGGAGAGAGACACGCTGAATGCAAACATTGTGGTATGATTCCTTTGGAACTTAATTTTCTGTTGTTTTGCTATCTCTTTTTGTTCTGCAATATAACTTACTTAGTAAGCTAGTATATAATTTGGGTGTCTTTGTTGAATAACCCCTGTCTGCTACTTGGCCCTTGCCAAGCATGTAGTCATAAGCGTTTATATATGTCATTCTTATATCAGCATTAGAAGTTGCTGTACTCTCTGAGACGTGCACAGTATTGACATGATGCTTGCTTATTGTCTCAGGCCTCTTATAGCTTTGAATTGAAATAATCTGTTTATTAATTTCAATGATTGATTATGTTTGGTGTGCTGTGAGTAATATGAAGTTTTCCTGCTTGGCTAGTGGTTCTGTCTTATCTGTTGTGTAATGAAACAGTACCTTCTTTGTAGAGGTAATTCATAATTGTTTTATTCCCTTTTTCTTTGTAGAGGCTATTGTGTTGAGGGTGTTTTACTTTGTGTTGATGAGGCTATTGTGAAGGATGTTATTATTGCTTTTGAGTCATGTCTGGTGGTGTTTTGATGAGAGGAATGTGGTTTTAGTTGCAGAATGCAGTTTGTGCGAAGCTTGCAGCATTGAGGTGGATTTGAGTGGTGAGATGCAGAGAAGGCCTCTACAGTTTTTTTTTTTTTTTTGCTTTATGTGGTTGTTATGTATAGGTTGCTGAGTTTATTTTGTTTGTTTGATGTATAGTTTTTGGAGCTGTTTTATGAGCTGCCTAGACTGAACTGAGTCAGTTTGGTTTAGGGTTGGCTTAATAGGATGTATTTGTTTCTCCTTTTTGGTAATAAAATCACTTACATTTTTACCAAAAAAAAAGTTAATTTATGCCCTTTTATGTATCATTAATGTCTTTGTAATAATTAATTATTCTTATTCATCAATTTAATACAGTATTTGTTATAATAATTTTAATTTTTGGTTATTAGTATTATTATTTCATTACAATTGTGATTTTATTTTATTTTCTTTTCAAAAATCGCTATTAGTATCGTTTTTTAAAAACAAACGATACTAATAGCTATTTTTTTATATTTCAAAAAACTACTATTAGTATCGTTTTTGTAAAACAATACAAATAGATCATAAAAAACGGTACTGATAAGTTATTTTTCTACTACTGTTTCCATTGCAAATTTGCGAGGGAATTCTCCGTCGCAAACTAGCTAACTTTGCGAGTGAATTTTCCGTCGCAAATTTGAGAGGGAATTTTCCGTCGCAAGTTTGGAAATTTGCGACAAAAGTTTTAGCGAGGGACGTTTTGCGACGGAATTTGTCCGTCGCAAAATAGCTGTTATCTTGTAGTGCTCCTACCTTTTGAATATGCTCTTTCTTATAAACCCATAGTTTTGTACCGTACAATAACACTGGTCTTATGGCAGTTTGGTAGAATTTCCCCTACAACTTTAAAAGGATGTTTTTGTCACATACCACTTCAATTTTGTAGCTGCTCTCCATTTAAGCCACCTAGACTTGACCCTGTTGCCACATCTTGGTTAATATCACCATTTTTTTGAATAAATGACTCAAAATATTTAAAACATTACCTCATATCTAGAACTTTTCCGTTCAACCTCACCACTGCATCACTTTCCCCCCTCTGAATGCAAAGTGGACTCCGTCTTACTCCAACTTAGCTTAAACCCTCTAACTGCTCTAATTTAACATCAACTTTATCTTTAGTTTCATCAACCAATATGATACCATCTGCAAACAACATGCACCATGGTACCTCATCCTGGATTAGCCTTGTTACATCATTTATAACTATTGCAAAAAGAAACAGGCTTAACGCTGACCACTGATACAACCCAATTATTAATCCCTCGGTCTTTTTTTAATTACTACATTAGGGTTTTTGCCACTATTCACAGTGTAATTTAGACTCACTTTGAAGTTTAATACGTAACGAAAAACATAGCCATATATAGGATCTTGTTTGATTCGTCTCGATGTATATATTCTGAAAATATAATTTTATAATTTTTTATTATACCAAATTTAAAATATTAATTTTATAAATTACGTCTTAAAAGATACGAAAAAGTAAATGTAGCAAGCAAAAAAAACCCGAAAGAGTATAAGAAAGCCTTTTGTCCATCCGAGACACGTTCGGGTACATAACCTTAACAAGGCGAATATGCGAAAAACCAAATGACCATCCAAAATTGAATCAAACACTCATACGACCGTTTGACGAACCATCAATTATCCATTTTTTTGTTTCGCTTTTTTTTTTTTTTCTTCAATAGTTTTCCACAATATTTAACTTTCTCCTCATTTAAACGAAGATGAGGTCAACAACAATGGTGGCTGAAGCACTTTGGAACAACATTGAGTCCAACCATTCAGGTTCTCACTAATCAATTTTCCAATTCATCCATTTACATTTTTTTTACCTGAATATCACTTCTTTCTTCGATTTTTTTTTTTTTTGGCAAAGGAAATTCTTCAATTTTAACAGTGGATGAATTTGATTGAAATTAGTGACTGATGATCAATTGGGAATGTTAGTATCTTCCTTTTTTTTACTACTCTTTCACTTTTTTTTTTATCGTAATTATTTTCAATTCTGATAAATTGTGTAATTTTTAAATTTTAATTAATGATTGTAGGTTGCATTTTTTATTCGGCAAAAATTTTGAGCGAGCAACAAGAATTGTTGATCAACATGGTGTTAAACGACTCTCTGCTGAAACTAGTGGTCGCTCAATTTTTCAAGTAATTTCTTATTTATTTTTTCAATTTAATAATGTTTCAAAGCATTACTTTATATAATTGGGTTTTATTTACTTTAGAGTAATTACGATGGGGTTGTATAATTAGTTCCACATTTAATTAATTCTGCAAAGGCTACGCATACACTAAGTGTTGTCGCTCTTTCATCAGTTATCCACATACGCTTGGTGCATGTGTAGTAGCTCTCGATAATATCTGTTAAATTTTTTTAGGTAATTTTAAGGTTGACATGATTATGAACTTTTTGGTGGAAGTGAAATGGATTAATGTGGAAAGTTAGTTTGTTTATAATAGGGTTGTTGTTGTTGTTGTTGTTGCTTTTTTTTGTTGTTGTTCAGTAGGTTGTCGGAGAATCACGGAAGAAAGAAGAGTATCTGTGCTTTGCTGAGCATTACTGTGGTTGCTACTCATTCTTTTATGATGTTGTCAATAGAGGGGAACAGCTTTGTGTAAGTTGTAGTTGTATGGGTTATTTTGATGTTATGCTGTTGGAAGTTCTAGATGATGAGTTGCTAGAACTTAAGGTTGTGGGTTTGTTTCAGTGTAAGCACCAGTTGGCTGCGAGGCTAGCTGCATCGTTGGGAGCATGTATAGAAGTCAAGGTGCCTGATGAAGAGCTTGCAGTGTTGCTATCAAAGCTGTGACTGTACTTGTTTGTTCGCAAATATGAGCAGGTAGTTGAGCTTTTTCCAGAATTATTGTGGTACTATGTGTATAATATTGAGTGCATCAATTCTGTAAAAAAGGGTCTTAAAACTTGTGAGGTTTCCTGATTAACTCAACTGAAGGAACTTGGCATCAAAGGCTTGTATAATTTAAGCAACAGTTGGTAGCTAGGGTACTCAGACTATTCATGTCAACACAATGCCAATCTTCGACATGAGTCTGGACACTTGAAGCTGTTTTGGGGGTGACTTTTCATTGAATAACTGCGTCTAACCCGTAAGACGTGTGCAATTTTGCTTGCTTTGTTACAAACACGTGAGTCCATGTTACATAGGTTGTAAGTGGTATTTGCCGTTCTTTTGCTTGACTATGCATTCTCCTTTTATGCATGAGCTGGTGAGGTGGATCTGTAAGTATCAATTTTACGTTACCTGAGAATTGGATCTCTGACTGACTGTTACTCCATGAAAATATGTAATTGGTCTCCAAATATTGGTTATAATAATCTTAGAAATTCTAAGAGATATTTTCTGCATTAAAAATTTCGATCTCTTTAAATTAGACTTCTTAAATACTGTATAATTGAAAGTTTCTTGGAAGAATGCATGTCTATTATTTCAATCTTTTAGTCCACATTCTACAGGATGATGAGCTTAGCAAAATATTTGAGAGCCCTAAAAAAGAACCATGCTTGCAATCCCTGCTGGCATCTGAGCCAAAAAAAATTGTCACTCAAACTTTTTCTAATTTAAGCCCTGGACCACACTAAAGTGGGCCTTCTTCAAACCACAATCTTCTTTTAGCCCAACATACTTTCCAAGCTGGCCGATCAACTCTGCTGGGTCAAACTCAAACCTATCCCCAGACACAAGTAAACTCTTGTCCTCCTGAATTTATTTACGACAACGGTCTTGTCGGTCAACTTCCACCAACCCAGGGGCCTTTAAAATTTCCGCCCCAGACTTTATAAACTCATCTCCTGAAAACTCCCTGGACTTGCCATCCCCTCCCCCAAACTCACCAAAATCACCCACTTCGGATTCCTCTTTTGTCTCCGTAGAAGCTGAATCTCTAACTGAAGGGCCCCCTTCAATGGATCTAAATCAGGTCCCATCTTCGGGGAAAATCCGTGCTTTAGGTGAGAGAGTCGGGAAAAGAATGATTATGAGAGGGCTAAAATATGTGACCAGGAAAATAGTAAGGAAGAGGAGAGTTTGCATGAGGCATAGGAACACAGAAAGACCAAAAGGTGAACTTGTTACAAGAGACCCTACGAAAGCAGTTCCGGACCTAAATCTGGCCTGACAAGAGGTTGTGGAGAATGCTCAGGCGCTTGGTAATTATTGCAGAAGTGGAGGAATGGAAGGGAGAAGATATGGCCTATCACCTGCAGTAGTCAGCTTATGGAGCTCAGGTTCTTCAGAGGAAGATGAGCTTCGGAATTGCATGGGGAAGGGGATGCACTTTGAAATGGAGGAAGGGTTCTTGGCCACCCAGGAGAGGCCAATTCAGCAAACATGAAAGTTCTCTCCTGGAATTGTAGGGGAGCTGGCTCGGGGAGCTCATCTACAATCCCCTTTGCCATTCACTTGGCATCATCCCTTGTTGTGGACCTATGTTTCCTCTCTATGTTTCCTCTCTGAAACAAAGTGTCTCCTTAATGATCTAGCTCCTATCTTCTTTAATGCAGGTTTTAGTGGTTTCTCTGGTGTTGATTGTGTAGGTCTCAGTGGTGGCTTATTCTTAGCCTGGCCAAATAATGTTGTAGTGGATGTTATTTCGCAATGTTGTAACTTTATTTTCTGCTCTGTAGTGAATGAATTCTATAAGATTGTCTATGTTTTATGCTACTATGGTTTTCACTCTTTGTCACTTAGAAAAGAAGTTTTAGCCTCCATTTCAACATGGCTAAGCTTATATCCAGGTGAGCTTGTAATGATTGGAGACCATAATCAGCTCACTTCCCTCACACAAAAACAAGGGGGGAAAAACAAGCTAAATGGCAGTGACCATTTCTAATCCTGGCTACCGAACCATGATCTATCACCAGTTTCAACTAGAGGCTCTTTATACACTTGGACAAACAATAGACTGAGAAATGAAAACATCAAAGAGCAATTAGACTGGGCATATGCCAATTCCTCATTTCTTCGACAGCACTCAACTACGGAAGTCTGGAACTTTCCCATTATGATTTCAGACCATGCACCGATTTTACTGGATACAAATCCACTCCAACGAAAACGAAAGCGGCCTTACAAACTGGAAAATTGGTGTCTAAGCAAACAAGAAGTTAAAGACTCCATCCATCAAGTGTGGAACCAACAATTTACAGGAAGCAAAGCCTTTTCTCTGTAACGTAAGCTTCAACAAGTATTGCAACTGTGCAAAGACTGGTGCCTAAAAGAAAAGAACAAACTGGGCATAAACTGGGAAGCTTGCATTACAGATTTAAAGGAGAAACAGGGTGACAGAGGTCAATTAATTGGAATGGAAGAGGAACATAAAGTAAGAGCAGATGCTACAATACTAATGCAGGACAAACTAGATTTTTGGAAGCAGAGAGCAAATAAAGTCAAAATGGGATGCATTGGGAGACCAGCACACAAAGTGTTTCTTTGCCAGTGTTAAAACAAGGAAATGCAGAAATGAGATCAAATCAATCCAATGTGCTTCAGGTTCATGGGTGACACATGATAAAGATATCAAACAAGCATTTACAGAATACTATGTCAATCTCTTTCAGGGTTGCTCCACTCAAGGCCAGGATTGCTCCCATGTGAATTGGTTTGACTCCATCCCCAAATGTACCGAGGAGGTAGCTCAGAGGTTAATGATACCATTCCAACCTTCAGACATATATAATGTTGTGCATGCAATCAAGAGTAATAAATCACCAGGACCTGATGGTGTAACATCAGAATTCTTCGAGGAGCACTTGGAAACGGTGGGACAACATGTGGTGGATGCTGCCCTTTCTTTTCTTCAAGGTGGTCATATGCTGAAAGAGATGAATAAAACGTTCATTTCCCTTATCCCGAAGAGAAAAACTCCCAGCCAAGTTGGTGATTATCGGCCTATCAGCCTATGCAACACTTCATACAAGATCATCTCAAAGTGTTTGGTACAGAGGCTGAAAGAAACAATCACTTCGTTATGTGGAGACACTCAAAATGCTTTTATCCCGGGTAGACTGATGAATGATAATAGCTTGATATGTCATGAAATAACACACTGTGTGAAACACAAAAAAAAGGGTAACAAATGTATGGGTATCCTGAAGTTAGACCTCACTAAAGCCTATGACAGAATAAGTTGGGATTTCCTTGAACTAGTCCTACAGTCCTTTGGATTCCCCCTCCCTTGGATTAACCTTATCATGCAATGTGTAACAACAGTGTCTTACCAAGTTTTAGTTACAGGAGAGCCAACTCAGAAAATAACGCCTAGAAGGGGGCTAAGGCAAGGAGACCCCCTCTCGCCTTACCTCTTCATCTTATGCATGGAAGTGTTGTCAAAAGGCTTGGTTCAACTTCAAGGAAGAGGTGTACTACAGGGAATAAAAATAGGAAGGAAAGCTCCTAGGGTCTCACATCTTTCTTTTGCAGATGATGTTCTTCTCTTTTTTGAGATCCAGCATGACACGACCAAAGTTATAAGAAGTGTTATTGAAGGCTTCTGTTTGATCTCTAGGGAAATGCTCAATTACTTGAAATCAAGTATCCTTTTTTCCCCTAATACCCCGACACATGTGAAAGAACAATTTAAGCAAAACATGGAAATAAGAGGGACTTGCAACGTTGGAACATATCTAGGAAGTCCTATGGATGTCAATGGGAAAAGTGGAGGTATGTTCGAAGAGCTAGTGGACCGTGTAGCTTCAAGGATAGGATCATGGAGGTTCAAGAGCTATAGCAAGGCAGGGAGAGCAATAATCATAAACTCACTTCTAAGCACGATCCTTGTACACATAATGTCTCTATATCTCATTCCAAGGAGAGTAGAGATGAAGCTAACTAGCAAAATGATTGATTACTGGTGGTCTAATAAGGGTAACCAGAAATCCATTCACTGGAGGGCGAAGCAAACCCTCTATAGACATAAGTGGCAAGGAGGCGTGAGTATAAGGGAGCTAAGGAACATGAACTTGGCACTTTGCTGTAAGACTGCTTGGAGGATATATAACAATCCTCAACTTCTTGTTAGTAGACTTATGATAGGAAAATATGGCTATTCCCCTATAGAAGGGGGGATGAAGGGCAAAAGGAGACAAGGTGCTTCATGGGGTATGCAAAGCATGATGCGTGCTGCTGCTGCTCTGTCGAGTGGGTTTCATACACAGATGGGAACACCAACGAAGCTGAGAACATTCAAGGACCCCTGGGTCAAGAATTATGTACCAAATTATAAGGATACTGCCACTCTCCACAACGTCCGTAAGGCCAGTCTGGTTAAAAGTCTTTGGACACAAGATAAAAAATGGAATGAGCAGTTATTGACGCAACTATTTGATGATGCAACTTGCCAAAATATCAAGGAAATCTATATCCCGTCTTTTCATCAACCGGACAAAATCTTTTGGAACCACTCACGAAATGGTCAATTTGAGGTTAAGTCGGCTTATTGGTACCTCCAAAATAAAGGAAGAATGGAGGACTCCAGCACTGTGTGGAAATCTATCTATCTGGAGAAGTAACCTTCTACCCAAGCACAAAATCTTCCTTTGGCGTGTCATACACAACGCCTGCCCAACTAAAAATAATTTAAGGAAGAGGGAGATGCTTATGAACACACAATGTGTGTTATGTGGCAAGGCGGACGAAATAGGAGTCCACCTATTTAGAGACTGTCAAGTCACCACAAGAGTTTGGAATGCTTCTAACCTAGGGATTAGAAATACAGCAGGTGCTCATCTGAACCTAGGGGAATGGATTAAGGGGTACATTGTTTATCTAAGTAACAATAGCAACGATAACAATGGAGCAACACTTGCCCAGTTTTGCTTTATCTTGTTAGCGGTTTGGAATCACAGGAACAATGTTATCTTCAATAAGCACCCGTGTAATCCTATAGAGATCCTGAGATTGGTGGCAACATTACAAGGCGAATTCATACAAAGACTCCATTTGCATACTACACAAGCACGAAGGAGAACAACGCAGCATGGCAAACCACATAGTTGGGAAATAGGTAATCAAGAGAATCACATTACTTCCACTCTTATAGTAGATGGAGCCTGGAAAAAGTGTAAGCTGTCACCAGGATCGGAAGCGGGGATAGGATGGTTTTTGGAAATGCCTATGACTTATAAAGCAGGTGGTATGCCGGTGAAAGCCTCTTCAGCCACCCATGCGGAGCTTTTAGCCATCTTGGAAGGTATTAAACAAGCCACACTACACACCACAACCCTCCAAATCAACACGGACTCACAGGAAGCTATCTTATTGCTTCAACAACCTCAACAAGCTCCCCCTGACATAGCAGCCTCATTGTCTGTTGGTGTACAAGGTTTATTTTTGTAAGGGCAACCAAAGTGAGTAGGGAAAGTGTACGCCAGGCGCATGATCGTGCAGTTCAAGCAAGGAATAACCATAGACTTCGACCAGTGACAGCAACGGCCTACACTATTGTTCGCTAGGTTTTTTTATTTTTTATTTATTATTTTCTCTTTCGTACTGTTGTTTAAAGTTGTTAGCTGGTTTTTCCTATTGCTTCTTTGTCAAAAAAAAAAAAAATAGTCCACATTCTACAGCAAACTTTGAAGGGCTAGCATTTTGAATGGAATCCTGGCTCTTTTCAATTTGTGCAGGTGCTTTGTTCTCAGTTACATCTGGTCTATAAACACTTGCAAATGGCAAGTCCACATTTGGCTTTGGAAAATGATGTGAGATAGTCCACTTAGATTAAAGAATTGCAAACTCTTACAGCCTGTATCGGACTAATCTAATGAAATGCATCAGTGTGTTTTGCATGCTTCTGTTAGCTCTGTAGTTACCTTGCAGCTCAAACTCACTCCATCTGGATGTATAAGGCCAAAAAATCAGTGTATGAAAATGATTTCTTAGTCCCTCACGAGAACCTCGCAAGTCGCAACTACTACTACTACACAATTTCTGCACATCAGTAATATTTCCATTCCAGAAATTTGGACATTCCTCATGATACATGCGCTAGACACTGCGCTCTTCTTTTTTAAGTTCAAGTCGTTTCCCTCTGTTTGTTTCGTGGAAAAACATTTTCTGTCAAATGACCTTTCTTTAATTTTATACTTTCTTTTGTTTGCTTTATTAAGAGATGAAAACGATTTTCTACCTTTGAATCTCTATTTTATGCCACATTTTCCTTCGACTCTGTTTTTTTATTAGAGTCGGAATTTACTAAACTAAACTTAACCGAAATGTCTCTATTATTAATATAGTATGCTAATTTAAGAATCAATGAAATGTATTGAACTTAACTAAGAAAAAACCAACAAGAGTTGGCTCAAGTAGTAAGTAATTTGATAGCGCTTAAGAGAGGTCTCCGATTCGAGCCTCAACAAATTAAAAAACAAAAAAACAAAAAAAAAATAAAAACTCTTATTGGAAGACTCACCCATCATAACTCATAAGTCAAGTGTGCAACTCGAGTTGGATTCAAAATGTAGTCAAAGCCAAGCTCCTATAAGCCAGGTGAGAAATATCTTTTTCTCCTCCCACCGTCCTCTCTCCCTTTTACTTCCAAAAAAAAATGAAATAAAAATCAAACGATGAAGTTATACAGGCAATATAACTAATATTACGTATATTCCTTCAATTATAACAAGTGCAAATCGAAAGCTATAGAACTTTGCAGGCTTTGTTTTATAACAAGTGCAAGTCCTGCTTCTGAATAAACAATATGGCTTTGGTTTTAAATAGATACTTTGAACATTCGTACAACATTATTCAGTATAGAGCTCTAGATATTACAATGTTTGACATTCAGCAGACTGTGCATGATGTTTCTAGCAACACCGAGTCCCCTAGCCTAGGCAGTAATTTTAGGCTCAGTGGTTCGTGCCTACTAGATTTTAGCTTGGCAGAAACGAGAAAAATTATACATTACTCAGCATTCAAACAAATCACACTACACGAATCAGACTACAAAGGAGTATTTTTTCAAGGACAGCACCCTGATCACAGATCCTTATTCTTCAAGTATGGATATCGTGCAAAAATCCGCTGTTCAATGGAAATTTTCTAGCTGCAACATGTGTGCACTTGTAACTTTGTAACCATGCCCACTATTAGCTGTCATCCCACTATTCACGCATTTCCTTTCACTCGCCTCATCATATCGACAAATTCTCCAAAAACTGACATGAGAGAAGCAACTACAATTAAGGGGGAAAAAAGATAAAGGAAATAAATAAATAATATACCAGCGACGGACATCTAAGACTTGATCCATCAAAATGATATCAGATGCCAAACTAAAATTTATGGGAACGTTTTGTCATTCAGTATAAATAACGTACAAGTCTAGATTGGTACGGTTGAGTTTAAAAAAAGCTTCAAATAAAACCAAATAGTTTAACCAAGTTTGCCTAAGTTCCGATAAGTTCATGTAAGTAAAACATAAATGAATTGAACACACTTGCACACCCTACCAACATGCACTCATTACATAATATAGAAATTATACAGGGGATGAAGGATTATTTGTAATTTTGCACTAAGATCAAAAGGCGTTAAAATAAATCAAAAAAGAATTGAATACCAGGGTCTGAATCATGGGGTCCTGGAGATGCCTCAGGGTGATATTGGAGACACATGATATTCTTAGATGGAAATGCAAGACCGGCACAGCTATCATCATTAAGATTGATGTGCGTCACTTCAACTCCCTCAGGAAGTGATGCAGGGTCTACTGCATAGTTGTGGTTCTGTCACATCATGCAGAATAAACCGAAAATACTTGTCAGCGAAGGCTCTCAAAACTGTCTTGGAAGTTTGAAACAAAAACTTCAAATGATGAGCAGATTATAATCAATACAGATAAAAAAACCATCAAGGGAAACATTAAACCATATCACCATGCGCTAAGTCTTCAAAGTGCTCAAAAGGAAATCACAGTAAAGTAATGGTGAGACAACATCCAACTGCTTGTAAATAATGTACCTGTGAACTAATTTCAACTTGACCATTTTTTAGATTACGAACAGGATGATTTCCTCCATGGTGACCAAATTTCATTTTGAAAGTTTTACCACCCAAGGCTTGGCCCAGCAATTGGTGGCCCATACATATTCCAAATATTGGAGCTTGTCCAATTAATTCCTTCACTGTATCAACAGCATATGGAACCGCAGACGGATCTCCTGGACCATTGCTGAAGAGAATTCCATCAGGTTTCATTTTCAGTGTCTCTGATGCAGGCCAACTTGAAGGTACAACAGTAATGCTACACCCATATGATGCCAGACGCCTCAAAATATTTTGCTTGATCCCAAAATCATAAGCAACCACCTTCATTTTTTAAATAATCAATAAAGAACATATAAAATTATAATTATATTATCATTGAGTAAAATAGAGCGGTAAAAGAAGATAATATAATAGACCTTGAAAGTTTCACCAGGTCTCCCTTCGATATTACATTCCCATTCATCATCAGTCTCTTCAGCCCACTGATAAGGAGTTTGACATGAAACACCACTTATCAAATCAACACCTGCATTATTGTAACTGGAACTTAAATCTCACGGTTTATAATATGCTTTTTACAGTGTCAAACGCAAGAATATATTACCAACAATGTCCCAAGAACGAGCCATCTCCAAGAGTTGATTGTCTGACTTCGATTCTTCTGTGCTCAATACACCGATAAGGCTTCCATCTTGCCTCAATCTACGGGTGATAGCACGAGTGTCAACGTCATCTAGGCACAGCCCAAAAGGTTAGACAGAATTTTAAAAGCCTACAGAATACAAACTAACTATAAATCAAAGTTTTCAAAATTTCAGCTTCCAACTTACAAATACCCATGATGTTTCTGTTGGCTAAATAATCTCCAAGCGTCTCAACACATCTATAGTTTGAAGTGCTGCAGAAAAAAGAAACATATCACCAGTTATGATGGCAGATTTTAAAAGCAGCTCCTCTGTGCAATGCACAACATCGATAAAAGACAATAATAGAAATTACTCAACCTGATACTTAAGCTTCTAATTACCAGGCCAGCAAGAAAGCATTGCCTTGATTCTTCATCATCTGAAATGAGAGTGTTCCCAGTCGAGTTAGACATCATTTTTGACTGATAAAAATTAGCAACAGATGTGGATAGTATGGAGGGGCGGTAAATGCACCACACGAGATCAACAAATTTACTTACCAAAATTAACACCAGTATTTCCTATTTGAGGGTTGGTCATCAATACAAATTGACCCGCATAACTAGGGTCAGTCAAAATCTCTTGATACCTGAAACATTTTACATTTAAGTCAGTCTGCAAATCAAGCCAAGGGTAGGAGTAGGCAATGGCACAGCAGCCAATCAGAGGTATCTTCTAGCATAAGTGATCAGCTCACCCTGTCAATGAAGTATTGAAGACCACTTCACCAACTTGCGTCCCAGCAGCTCCAAAAGACTTAGCCCTCCAAATGGAACCATCTTCAAGCACAAGTCTAGCATCTGATACTTTCCAAGGTCTACCTCCTAGCCCTGTGATATAAAATTGCTGTAGATATGATTTCAATACAGTCACCTAAAAACATGTAGTAGCACTATAGCAACTTAAACAATCAAGGACTGTTTGGTCGCCCAAAAAAAGATGAACTGGTATCACATATGGTTAGAAGAGATGGGATTGTACTTTAAGCCATTTTATTACACCATAAAAGAATGTTATATGTTGCATACTTTTCAAAAATATAATTCCCTCTATCATTTAAAACCTAAACATCCAGACTCTTGCCCTCATTCCTCCTTCACACCCTTTAGCACACTACCATCACTTCCTCCGTAATGCTTCTGCTGCAAGAGCTTAAAGCCACTCCTCTCTCTCCTCCCGAATTGTTACTAGCTATTTTAGTAGTTTTACATGGGATGCATTCAACATTAACATGATTACATGACCATAAAGACATTGATTCAATACGTTCCTAGATCAGTTCTCGTGTCTTATGGACCTTAGCAAAGCATGGTTATTTAGAATAATATGTTTACTTTTGCCCTTCATACCTAACTCTATTAAGTTCATGGGACTTCATGAGGTCTTATGATAAAATCATACAAATAGTTGAGGTATAGTCAAAGAAAGATAGGTGGCTGACGTGATGGTGGACGAAGGGGAGAAGTTGTATCAAGTAAAATTTGTTTGCTTAGGTTGCATTTGACCTATAAATTGGATCAGAAACCTGAAAGAGATGCAGCGTAACAATTATAGATATGGGAATCAGACATGATAACATAATTACAGGAAAAGGCTTGAGCATAAACTTGGTAAAGTTAAACAAACGGAAACAATGAGTTGGTTTTCGGTTGCATTTTACCTAGACTATGGATTTTGAAACCTTGAAGAGAGAAAAAAGATAGTAATTCAAATGATGGTATTGGGCATTGGAAACGGAATGTTGGAGGAAAAGCTTGAGTAAAGGAGTTGTTTATTCTGTTCCATTTCCGCACCCAAACCAAAACGGCTCATTAGGAAAACACTAATAAGCAATATCAGAACCAACTAACAAATTACCACCCAACAGTTTTACGATGAACGAAAAACAATCAAATCTGTAGTCGCACAACCATGGAAATTTAAGTCAATGCTCATGGGATACGATGTGTTTTTGGACCAGCTATAACAAGCCAACCGCGATAACATAATCACATTTTGGTTGTTAGGGTCCCGTTAGGTAGGGTGTAAAATGTTTTCCATGAAAATTGTTCCCATTTAACATTGTTTGGTTTGATGTAAAATACCCATATTAAAATGTAAATCTTGGGATAATAAACCACTTTCCACCCTAACAAAAACATTTTCCCCAAACTTGGAATTAGAAGGAAAATATTTACACTTACAATTGAAGTATATTGGTTTTCATTTCAAGTAAATAATAAAAAATGCTTAAAATGAAAATCTTACAAGCAACCAATCAACAGAAAACTTTTATGAAAATGAATTTTCCAATGTAACATGTTTTCTATGGAAAATCAATTTCGCCCTACCAAACTGAACCTTAGAGCCATATATTTCCTCTATAACTCTAATTCATCAATAATTTTTTTTTTTTTTTTTGTTAATTAATTCATCAATAATTTATTCAAGCAGTGTATCAACATGTTGATATCTTCCACTAATCAATCAAACAGCAGGCACACTAATAAGATCATGAAAATGCTCCTTAAACCTTATTAATTAACTGCATCAACACTTCTCCTCAATTAATTGTTAAGCCATTAACCTCTTATTTATACTACCTCCGTAATATATTAGTTTAATTTACTTATACTACCTCCGTAACATATTACTTACGGTGATTTGACACGGAGGCGGTAAATACCTTTTTCATATCATTTTTTTTTCACTCGTAGCTTAAGTTTGGGAACCCAAATTTCACAAGCATATGATACAGCATAAATGATTATTATTCCAATAACAGCAATTTACAATAATAGAAGCTAAATTTATTTATAAGATAAAAAAAAAGCATACCAGTTGAAGTGGCATTGTCAGGGAGAGAAACAGAACACTTGACTCTAAACGACGACGTATAAGTAAGTTGAGGTTTATTGGGATAAAAACTTTTGAATGGAATAGTGACAGCTAAACATGCCATTTTAGTCAGTGCAATTAAAAAGTTGGAGTTCTCAGCAGGCGAAGAAGAAGAATAACAGCAATGTTACCCTTTTGCTTAGGTTTTGCTTTGGAATTGCAAATTGGGTCTGTGTTGCATTACTTGGGCTTAAAAATCCAGGCCCAACTAACTAACTAACTAATTATTTCCTCTTTATCTTTTTCACCTTGTAAATATTACGTCCGTAATCTTTTACCCTTGCAACAAATAGGTATTATTTGTGAGATATAAAATATTTCTTTAGTGCAAGTAAAAAATTATGGAGGTAATACTAAATAATCAATCACATTTAATAAGTTTAGTATGATCTTGACAATTCTATATATAAAAGTAAAACATTAAAAACTGTGTTAGGGTCAAATTAGTTTAACCCCGACAATGAGTCTTTTGAATTAGTTTTGAGTGAGGTTGGATTAAGTTGAAATCAAGTGATTTAACACAACGTTTATATATTAATTGCAACACTTTTATTTAGCTCACATTTTGAAGAAATTTTTTCCATTGACAGAAACGAGCAAATTAAATTTAATACAAATACTTTAACATTGGAAACCTGTGGTTTTGGCGTTGCTTGTGTTTATTATGTTCATTTACATCCTTAAATCTTAGCCTAAAATGAAATGTTATACAGATATATCGCAATTAGTATGGAGTGGATGAAGTATTATATTAAACTTGCCAAACTTACTTAAGCCAGTAAGCCCTCTGGTCCCCTACACTACTCGGATGGTCTTAAAATTTGAATGTGAACCAACATTTGTTTGATCATATTTGCTAATGTAATTTAGCCATAGATTTAACAAGTTAGTAACCTTATTTCATACCCAATAACTAGTTAATTGGAAATGAAAGTATGACAGTAAATCACTTATTACACAATTGCAAATCTGCATGCGCAAGGATATAAAGGACATAAATCACAGTATGACCCTCAAGTACTCTATTTGATAATGAAAGAGATTAGAAAATTGCTGATCTGAACTACGGAGGAGATCATGAAAAGCCTTCAGAGTTCATTGCTAATTTGCACTGTGTAGCCAACAATCCATCTCTCTTGGACCGATCACTGATGTGAGTGTGACTCATAAAGCTGCACCGTTGTGAATATCTTCAAGTATGATATTGCAGTGTACCACTACTACCCACGAAAAGAAAGAGGATCAAAACTTACAAGGAACAGTTTTTGAATGAGTCTGGTAGTCTACAATGTTCGCCTAAGCCATGGTCACTGATTCTGGAAGCAATTGCAACTTGAAGATGCGTAGAGTCTCGTCTTTGTTGTGTTTAATTATTCAGTTTGCACCAAGCGGCCACCACTTCCTTGAATATAACCAATAATATGAAAACAGTTGACGAGGACATCAATAGTTGGTTTCTGTCTTTCTAAAATAAAGCATATCTGATTCTAATTGTGTAGCACACTGTAAGTTTGAAATCATATCTAATCCTAATTGTCTTTCTGAAAGCATATCTAAGTCTAATTGCTGTTACCGCATAAGAGAACAAATTTTGCTGTGACTATATCAGTGTCAATGAGAAAAGATTTTGTAGTCATATCATCCCTACACAGCAGACTTTTTGTGGTGACACATTAACCAAATATTCCACGATTTTAATTTGCGTTGTAGAGACCGTCTGTGGACAGAAAGATTGTAAGAGGATCCAAAAGCATAAGTATCAAAATCTCGAAGAAAGTTGACCATTGTCTGAACTGAACTACAATTGCATCAATAAACTTAGCAGTAAAGAGCAGTGTGTGCAACATGACAAACAGGAATATTGAGGACTCAATCATCAATAGGGACAGATCTTACAAAGTTACATTGTCTTACCCCAACAATTAGGCATGAGCTAGATAGTATGTCGATCAAGAGCTCACGCAATGTCCATCACCGAAAAAAGCAGCCCCAAAATCTGAAGCACACATTTGGTTTCATCAAATAGGTCGAGCAAAAAATCCCCTGTCCACCATTTTTTCCACCAAATCCTCATGCTTTATCATCTGCCCCGCATTTCTCAACAAAGACAAAACCGTATCATAAAGATGCTTGCTCGGTCTCAAATCCTTCTCCTCCACCATCTCTTTAAAATACTTGTACGCATAGGACCAATGCCCCATTTTACAGTACATTGTTACCAATATAGTGTAAGTATTCACATTAGGCTCAACTTCGTTCTTATCCATCTCTTTCTTAAGTTTCAAAACCATATCAATGGATTTGGACTCAACAAACATCTTCATCAGCAAATTGTAAGTAATTGTATTAGGCTTGCAATTCAACTCCTTCATCTTCACAATTAATCGGTGAGCGGCATTCACATCCTTTGCCTTCGAAATAAGAATTAAAATTGGGTTAAAACTATACGCATTAGGGGCGCATCCCTTGTTCACCATCTCGCGGATCACCTTACCAGCCTCAGCCCGATGCTCATCCTTACAATGGGACGCAATCAAAAAGTTATAAGTGATCACATCAGGGGTACACCCGAGCTTCTTCATCCGATTAAAAACCTGCAAAACCTTCTCAGTTTTCCCCGACTTAACATGTACCCTCATCAAATTATTAAAGGTAACAACATTAGGCTTACAACCCACCTCAATCATCTCCGAAAAAACATCATGAGCACGAATAATCTGCCCAGCCCTACACAAAGCATCAATAACCACAGTATAAGTATACACATTCGGCTCAATCCCGGCCTTCTTCATCTCATCAAAAACCCTCTCGGCCTCCGATATATCACCAACCCTACACCACCCATTAATCAAGCTAGTATAAACCACAACATCAACCTCAAACTTATCCTTAAAACTATCGAAAAACGACTGCGCATCAGCCGGCTTCTTTTTTTTACTAAGAATATCAATAACCGCGGAAAACACCACCTTATTCGGGTGGCAACCGTAATCCTCCATTCGATTAAACACATGTATCGCCTCGGCCACCATCCCCGCTCTACCATACCTTCTAATCAACGTAGTAAAAACCTCCGAAGAAATCGAAACATTTCTAAATTTCATTAAATCAATCAAACCCCAAGCTAATTCAAACTGCTTTAACTTACCACAAAAGTCAACCATCTCCACAAACACCTCCCCAACGACGTCATTTTGCTTCCCAATCGCCCAATTGAAAAACGCAAGAGCTTCACGGAAAGGTACCCCGTGACGAACACCGCGACAACGCTCGATAACCGAGGCAACAACCACCGAAGAGAGAGAATCACAATCTTCATCTGATAACACCTGATTAAAAGACTGAGAAAGTGAAGGAATGATGAAATTAGGGTTAATATCAGAGAAATTAGGGTTAGGGTTAAGGTTTTTGCGATAATGGTCTTTGATAATAGAACGGAATTTTTCAGCGATTTGGGAATCTACGTTGTTAATGAATTTGATTGGTTGTTGATCTTCTTCGTTTTCGTTGTTGTTGTATTGTTGTTGGTGAAATTGAGGTTGTTGATGATGTTGAGGGGTTTCAATAGTGGAAGTTGAAAAGGGTTTAAGAGGGGTTTTTGAGAGTGATGATAGCAAACGGAAATTTGATCTGATTAACGACATTTTTAAGAGGGGTTGTGTTTTTTGTTGATGATACAGTGAGGCGTCGGAGAAAATGGCGGCGCCGTGGTTGGAGTGAGTAAGGAGAGAAGTGGAGTGAAAGATAAATTGGACTCAAAATAACAAGTGGAGTGAACTCTAAATTGAATTCAAAGACACTAAAATGAAGTCCATGTTGCTGATAAACGCCTCGGAATTTTGGAATTCAAGCTAAAATTTACAATGTAATTAATGCTTTTAAAATTATTACTTGCTCTAACTCAAAATAGTTACTTAGAAATATTATTATTTAAAGTATGTTTCGAAAACTGTGTAAATCTTAAATGTCGCAAATAAAAATAAATATAGGACTATTTCAACTTTTAGCATACTTCTCCAACGTCCTCGAGACGTTTTTTAGTTTTTGCTAAATGAAATAAATTAATGGCCTGTTTGAATTTGGGCAGTTCATTTGAAATGCTAGATTTGCCCAATTACAATGTTTGACAAATCATAAAAACTTAAATCTAAAAGTGGCCCAATTCCAAGCCCATCGTAAGATTATAATATACTACCTTCGTTTCTCTTTAGTTGCAATAGTTTCCATTTTAGGTTGTTTTATATTAATTGCAACATTTACAAACTTTCCTCTTTTGGTATTTTTTTTGCTGAAAATTACGTAATTGCCCCCAAATTAACACATGACAAGGTAATTATCCTAAGCTAATTAACCTAATGAGAATAACCAAGACCTCCTCTCTTCAATCAAAACCATCAAAACCATGCCACCACCTTTTCTATAGTGGATACAACTACCACCACCACCCCTATTTCAACAGTGCATACCACCACCACCACCACTCTCTTCTCTACGGTGGATAACACCACCACTCTCTTCTCTACGGTGGATACCACCACCACCCTTCGATCACATTCACCCGAAACCACCAACATCATCATCCCCTTCACTCGAAACCACCACCACCATTCTATTTAATTCCTTTCATTCAAACCCCTAAGCCACCACCATCCTTGTCTTTCTTTGAGTCGACAGCACCACCACTTCTCCTATCATTTGAAACCACAATCGAACCCCCAACTGAACCGATAAAAACCTTCACCGGTCACGATTTTCACCTACCAACCGACAATCGCAACCTTCAACACCACTAACATCTTTGCGGAAGTCCGATTTGCGCATCTGTGGAGTTGTTGGCTTTGAATTTGTGGTTTATGGTTTTCGATCTGGTGGTTTTCGATCATTACTTTCGGTTGTTTTATACTTCCGTTCATTAGTTTGGTTGTTTTAATTGAATTCGTTGCTTTGGTGTTTGGTTGTGGTGGTTTCCGGATTTTTTAGGGTTTGGTTGTGATGGTTTTCGCAGTAGTTGGTGGTGGTTTCGGTGGTGAACAGTTGGCATGTGGTGGTTCTGGGGGATTTGTGGTGTTGATGGTGACTGTTTAATTTTTTATTTTAGTTAATCAAAACTTAATTGCATGCTCTTTAATTGTTCAATTACCATTAGAAAATTTTGTGTAGAGATCCGTGCAACTTAAAATGTTGGGAAACGGAGGTAGTATAAGGAATTTGAAATGTAACCAATACCCAAGTCATTTGAAATCCAACATAACAATTATACTCACGAAGCTTTCTCGACAATTCTTCGACCCCCTTTGCTCTTCTTCTTCGACCCCCTTTTGCTCTTCTTCTTTGACATTTCTCCTTTTCTCTCTCCTCCATTGAAGCTTTCTCAAGGTTTTTACGAGCTTCTTCAGCTTACACGTCTCTTCTATCTCACGAACTTTCTCTCTCTAAGGTATATTTCTCTAATCACACTAAATATTAGTATCGATTTTCATTTTTTTTTCCTTGATTGTTAGTTGGAACTATTTGCTTCTATTATTTGTGAATTATTTGCTTCAATTTGCTTGAATTACTGCTCGAATTATTGATTGAAGTTGTGCTAGACTTTGAGAGGGTTTAATTTGAGATTTAGTTTGATTTTTACTTCAATTTTGCTAGGGTTTTGCTGATATTGGCTCGAACCTGTGTGCTAATTTTGCTGCTAATTTTTTGTTATGTTTGCTCGAATTTGCTTGAATTATTGCACCCCCATTATAGATTGAATGTATATTTTAGGGTTCAAAAGTTTAATTAGGGGGTTTAGGGTTAGGGTTACATTTGTTCAAACATAATTGATTTTTATTCAGTTTTGATTTAAATTTTTAATCTGGGGTTTTTGGATATTGATGCCTAGTATATTGTGTGTATTTGTGTAGTAATTGCTAAAAACTTGTTTCAAGCAGAAGTTCTGTTGGAAGTCGACGAAGTTGAAGGAGCTGAGTGTAAGCACATATGTTGCTTTGACTATTTGTTGTTTTGTGTTTGTGTTTGTGTTCGTGCCTATTGTCATTAGACTTTTCCTGCTTGAGGTTCCTGAGTCTGTCGAGTTCATGTTGGGGTATCAATTTATCATTTTATTTGTTACATACAGATGTTGTAATAGTACTTCTATTGGATTGTGTATTGTGACAATGAAGATGAAATAATGGGTATGGGAGATAGATACTGATGAGGCTATCGCACACCTATCAAAAATAAACCAAACCACACTAACTAATATAGCTAGGGAAGTAGGGATCGAATCCACAGGGAAGCAATTAATTCTACTAGTTCTAAAAAGTTTAAACTGTGTAAAGGGTCTTTGAATGTCGAATTACGACTAAAAACTTAACTAAAACTAGAACTGAATCGATTAAGGGAATGAATTTATGACTAAGCCTAGGACATCGGTTCACCATAGATTAACATATGAATTGCACACTAATTAACAGATTATCAATTTCCTTGAATTAAGGTCCACTAATTCTCTCGAATCTAGTCTCTTTCAAAAACCCTCTAATGGCTCTCGCTCACTTAGACTCATTTTGCCTATTGTCCTTATGATCTAATTGTGGTAATCTTACCTCTCAGCATCGATTTTAACAATATCAAACTAACAAATAAATCTGGCCAGTATTTAACTGAAAACAACAAAATTTAACATCAGGAATACAAGAACAAAACTAACAATTATGAGCAAAACATCAAAAATCAATCCATGGATCCCCTAGTCCTAGAAAAGGAACTACTCACTCATAATTGAAAGCATAAAAACTAAACCAATGAAAGAAATTAAAGTCCTAAACATGATTAAACTAAACAAACCAACAAAAATCAAGAAATTAAAATCTATCATAAAAGTAATAAAACTAAGGGCATAAATTAAAACTAATAATAAAAAATAATAAAGAACAAGAATTGAGATTGAATAAAACCTGAATATTATTGATTGAATGATTGAATAAAGTTCCACACTTAGAGAGAATTTTGGACTAAAACTAGGGTTTGTAAAATGTAAAAAGCATAAAATGGCAATTAGGAGTACAAAAACATTAAGTACTAAGGCCTAACACGAAGAAAAAAGCGAAAAAAAAACCCTTGGAGCCACCTGCCCGAAGGGGTCCGGGCGAGCAACCCTCACCCAGGCGGCTGGCTTTGACCCAGGCGTGTGGCTTCGCCTTGGCTCGTTTCTCGGTTTTTGCTCACTCTTCCTTAATAACTTCTTTAATTCTTCATTTAGCACTCCTAATCTTCAGTAAAGCTTCCCAAATGACTTTAACTCCTCACTAACTTCTTCAAGTGCTTCTAAAGGCTCGGAAAACAACGATAAATCATCGATTTCTGTAAAAACTTATAAAAAGCACAACAAACACTCGAAATAGCAAATGTTAGTAGAAATGGCTAAAAAGAGCCGTATTAGAGCTAAAAATTAATCGGGATCGGGGGTAAAATACATGTCAAATATTAGCTTATCAGATACTTAGGGTGGAATAGTGCTGAATTTGAGGACACTAGTGGTGTGTATTATGGTAGGTTGTTTGCGTGGGAGTGTGTATACAGAAAGCTAATTATTGAGTCTGATTGTTTGCCTCTTATATAACTCAATGCTTAAAGTGAAATCTATTCCTAAATAATGCCTTGGGTTTTGTTATTCACGACATAGTCAACTTAATTACTAATTTTCAAAATCGGTTAAAATTAAGGTACTTAAAAAATAAATAATAAAAGTAGTAGTATAAATTTGAAGGGTAATTTACTATGGAATACAATGTTACTTCTGGCCTTCCGCACCTTAGTTATATGGATACAGATACGGATACATGTTCAAGCGTCGTGTACATGAAAGTAAAAATAATTAAATATTATAATTCATGAAGATTAAAAAAATTGTAAAATTTCTAACACTCTTTGGATAATTTTCATATAAATACCATAGTAAAATAGTATAATATGTCAAAATTAAATTATGATTTTTTCCTATAAAGGTAAAAATTTATAACCTCGTTTGGTTACTAAGGAAATTGAATTTTTACAGGCATTTTAAAAACACGAAAATTTAACTACCTTATACAAATTTTCGGAATTGACCACAACTTATTTAGTTGATATATGAAAATTATGAAATCCTATGAATTTTTAATCACCAAGAGTGAGGTGGGTTTTTGAATTGGTATTTGGAATTTTTATGGATTGTATAATTCTTATATTTTGAGGAATTAAGAACAACTAGACAACTCACTCTACCAACCAATGATGAGATTTGTGAATTTCCTTAAGAATCGAAGGCAACCAAGCACTAAGTGTAGATTGAACTATTGGTTATCATAGACTATCTACATCATATCATTATTCAATGCACTGCATGTTTAGGTAGATACAATTACCTAAATGAACTTACCGCAACTTACCCTTGTAAAAATTAATTTGGCAATAATATTGGTTATAATTGTCGGCATCAATTTAACTTCATTTTAATTATTCTTTGTCGTTTCGACTGTTCTTCCTCACTCCTCTCAAACTAAACTTTAAAAAATAAACATCCTCTTACAACTTTAGGAAGTATGTTAATTATCCTAATTATGTGTTTTGTTGGTATTGTGGTAAAGAAGGCCATAAGGCTTATGATTGTAATGCAAAACATAACATGCACTTGAAGAACTATCATTCAGTTAAGCAGATTTGGATTCGCAAGGATTTATTGAAACAGGTTTCTAACACTAAGGGACCCAAATTTATTTGGGTACCTAAAGTTAAGGCTTAATCCTTGTATGCAGGCACGAGTGAGGGGGAACAATAAAGGGAGCAGTATATGGTACCTTGATAGTGGATGTTCCCACCATATGACAGGAGATAAGTCTCAATTTCTCTCACTCAACGCCTTTGAGGGTGGTAATGTGACTTTTGGCGATGACAAGAAAGGTGAGGTAATTGGCATTGGAAAGGTCGGTAAGTCACTTACACACTCTATTGAAAATGTTTTCTATGTAAAAGGTTTGCATCATAATCTTCTCAGTATTTCTCAACTTTGTGATAGAGGCAACAAGGTAGAATTTACTTCTGATTCTTGTGTTATTACCAAGAAGGATTCAGGTCAAGTAATTGTTCAAGGAAAAAGGTGTAATAATGTGTATAAAGTTGATTTGAGTAGTCTTCCTAAAAATAACTTGACATGCATGAGTGTGACAAATGATGACCCATCTCTTTGGCATGAAAGACTCGGTCATGTTAGCTATGTATTGCTCAACAAACTCCCATCCATGAAACTTGTTGAAGGGTTACTTGAGATAAAGTTTGTAAAAATTGGAGTTTATGGAGCATGTGCAAGGGGTAAACATGTAAGATCCTCTTTTAAGCCAAAGAATATGGTGAGTACGTCACACCCTCTTGAGCTTTTACATATGGATTTATGTGGTCCAATGACCATTAGAAGTAGAAATGGAAATAGATATGTATTGGTTATAGTTGATGATTTTAAGATTCACATGGACCATCTTCCTTACAACTAAGGATGAGACCTTTGATGAATTCTTGACTTATGCGAGAAAGGTTCAAAGGCAAACAAATCATCAATTATCATCAATACAATCCGATCATGACACAGAATTTGATAACTCAAAGTTTATAACTTTTTGTAGGGAAAATGGTGTAGGACATGACTTTTCTGCTCCTCGAACTCCACAAGAAAATGGAGTTGTGGAAAGGAAAAATAGAGTTTGGAAGATATGGCCAGAACCATGCTATTGTCTAGTGGTCTTCTAAAGTCCTTTTGGGCTGAAGAAGTAGATACGGCTTGCTACATCATTAATCATGCCTTGATTCGTCCTATACTCAAGAAAACTCCACATGAGCTCTTGAAAGGTAAGAAGCCGAGTATTGCACATTTGAGATCTTTTGGATGCAAGTGTTATGTTCACAACAATGGTAAGAATAATTTAGGAAAATTTGATGCTAGAAGTGATGATGTTGTGTTTTGATGCTAGAAGTGATGATGTTGTGTTTTTGAATTATTCTTCACATAGTAAAGCTTACAGATAATAAACGTACTATGTGTGTTGAAGAAAGTATCCATGTAATCTTTGATGAAACTGACAATTTAAACCAAGTTGTGCAAGTTGAAGATGATAATTTTGAAATTGGATTGGTAAAATATTATTCAAGAGATGATGAAAGTGAATCTACTGGAGTAAACAGAGTCGCACCTCCTGATAATGATAATTCTAATAATCCTGAAGAAACAGTGTCTGAAAATGTTTCACAACATAATGTGAACTTGGAACCTTTTAGTGGAACAGGTTCAAAAACTGTCAACAAGGATGATAATAATTTGGAATTATTAGGGGGAACAGGTAACGAAACATGTTCACAAAAGCAATCTAGTTTGGAAGAGGGTGAGGAAATAATTCCACAAACTGATTACTCAACTCAACCTTTTGTACCTAAATCATGGCAACACCAAAGTTCACATCCTTTAGATTTAATTATCAGTGATATGAAAAAGGGTACCCAAACTAGAAGATCCATTCTTCAAAAGTTTTGTGCTTTCTCAGCTTTTATTTCTGAAGTAGAACCTAAGAATTACAAAGAGGCTTTAACTGATTCTGATTGGATTTTGGCTATGCAGGAAGAATTGAACCGGTTTGAAAGGAATTGTGTGTGGCACTTGGAGCCAAGGCCTACATCACAAACGTAACTGTGATTGGTACAAAATGGGTTTTTAGGNAATGGGTTTTTAGGAACAAGTTGGATGATAATGGCATAATCACAAGGAATAAAGCTAGATTAGTTGTACAGGGGTATAATCAGGTGGAAGGAATAGATTATGATGAAACATTTGTTCCTGTAGCAAGAATTGAAGCTATCAGAATGCTTATTGTGCTGCTTCCTTTAATATTCAATTATTTCAAATGGATGTTAAAAGTGCTTGAATGGTTATTTAAAGGAAGATGTTTTTGTTGAGCAACCCCCAGGTTTTGAAAATCAAAATTTTCCTAATCATGTGTATAAACTTGATAAGGCTCTTTATGGTCTTAAACAAGCTCCTCGAGCTTGGTATGAGAGACTTTCAAAAATTTTATTGGAAAATGGTTTTAAATGCGGAAAAATTGATAAAACTTTATTTATAAAAACTAAGGGGGAACATGTGTTAGTTGTGCAAATATATGTTGATGATATAATTTTTGGTGGAACTAACAAAATGTTATCTGATGATTTTACCAGGTTGATGACAAGTGAATTTGAAATGAGCTTAATGGGTGAGTTAAGTTTCTTTCTTGGCTTGCAAACTAAGCAATCCAAGAATGGCATAATGATTCATCAACAGAAGTATGTCAAAGAACTACTGAAGAAGTATAAATTAGAGAATTCCAAGATATATGAAACTCCTATACCTACTAATTCAAAACTTGATTTGGATGAAAAGGGTAAGAAAGTTGATGAAACCATGTATCGAGGTATGATTGGATCTCTTCTTTACCTTACTTCTAGTAGACCAGATACAGTTTACAGTANGCAGACCAGATATAGTTTACAATGTTGGATTGTGTGCTAGATTTCAGGCTTGTCCTAAAGAATCTCATTTAAAAGCTGTAAAACGTATCTTGAGATATTTAAATGGTACTTCTGATCTTTGCTTGTGGTATCCAAAGGGTGCAAATTTCAATCTCATTGGGTTTTCAGATGCTGATTATGCAGGTCATTTAGTTGACAGGAAAAGCACATCAGGTATGGCTCATTTTATTGGTCCTTGTTTAGTTTCTTGGGCTTCTAAGAAACAAAATTGTGTTGCTCTTTCAACTGCTGAAGCTGAATNTTTCAACTACTGAAGCTGAATATATTGTTGTTGCTTTGTGTTGTGCTCAAATATTATGGTTTAAGCAACAATTGTTGGATTTTGGTGTCTTTGTAGGTCGTGTATCTATTCTTTGTGATAATACTAGTGCAATTAATATTTCCAAAAATCCTGTTCAACATTCTAGGACTAAGCACATTGACGTTAGACACCACTTGGACAATGTAGAAAAAGGTTGTATAAGTCTTGATTTTTGTCCAACTGAGCTACAATGGGCTGACATTTTTACTAAACCTTTGAGCAGAGAAAGATTTCAAAGAATAAGACTTGAACTTGGAATGATAAAAAGTAATTATGACATATTACATGTTGGCTTTCTTCTATTTTTGACTAAATTACTCACATATGCATGATTAGAGTGTTTCTTTATGTTTGACTGTGTAATTTCTAGTTATTTTTTCACTAATTGTGTCCTTGAGAAATAAATGGTTGAAGGACTCCTTAAGTCTATGGATGTTGTCCTGATATTAGAGCCCTAAGTTGCCAAGGATGTGGTATTTTAATTTAGTAAAGGCATTTCCCAAAGCCTTTTGATCCTACATGAATACATGATTAAAATTTAGCAAGACATCTTCTTTTCCCATTCCCCTCCTTGCTAAATTATTCATGTCATTTTCTTTCTAAATTAATGGGTCATATTTTGTTACCTATCTTGGCCCAAACCACATTCTAGCCTAAAAAGCCACCCTAGAGCTGATTATTTTTTCACAGTTTATCATTTGAAAAGTTCTTGATAGTCTTTTTATTTCAAAAAGAAAAAGAAAAAACAAAAACAAAAACAAAAAAAAAAACGAAATATCAAAGGAAGGAAGCTTTCTCATGTGACATTGAAGTCCCGGATGCTGTTGACGGGTCGTTACTTTCACCTTTTCACAAATTGTTGTTGGTCGTTGTAATCCGCTCTCTCATTCCTAGAGGACAACGAAGAAATGAGGCACAATATATGGATTTGGTTTTCATGGAGTTGCTTTCATTAGGGACACCTATCGATCTCCCTACTATTATCACTTTGCATATGTTTCATATGTCGAAAGCTTTGCCTCATGACTTACCTTACGGCATGTGGCCTTAATGTAGGAATGAGAGAGCGGATTACGAGTTGGATTGTGAGTTGGACTTTAATGTAGCACCAGCATCCCTAAATAGCGGTTGAGCTACGAATACTAATATGACTCTTTGGACTACTATCTGTGAATTTGGCTAGTTATTATCTTGTAGTCTTGCTTAACTCTATTCTTGTGTTTGATGATGTCAAAAGGGGGAAAAATATATTGAAGTTGTCTCTTTTAATCTTTATTTTTCTCCTTGTTTTAGCTCTGTTTCTAACACTTCTCTGTTTCTTTTTGGTTACTTTGAGCTAGTTGTTGGTTGTTCTTGAAATAGGATCAGAAACTGTTTCCTGAAATGTGTTAACACTCTCTCTGTTTTTTCAATATTTTTCAGGTTGAGTTTCTAAAGTTTGGAAACCTTATGTTCAGTACTTGTAGTGGTTTATTATGTTCCAACTGGATATATGGTTGTTTGTTTGTCATCATCAAAAAGGGGGAAATTGTTGATTCTCTAGTTTTGCTGATAACAAACCTTTTAATTACGTACTATATGCTAATTAGCTTATTATTATATTTGGTACATATATGTTTGGTTGTGTTTTACAAGTTGGCTGCAGGTTGCTAGAGTTATTGAACTACATAAGACAGCTGGAACATGATCAAGTTCATAATAAAAGCAAGAAAATCTCAAGAGCTTTAGCTTATTTTATTTTCTAGATTTTCTTGTAAGTACGTCACAATTTCAAATTTGGTTATACGTGCTTGAGTCTCATAAAATTTCTCAAGGAAACATTTTCCTAAATTGTTTCATAAAAAATTTGATTTTCAACTTTTGGGAATGAACAATATAATATGGTATCTTTTTATTTATGAAAAGATTTCTGATTATATTGTTTATGCCAGTTTTTAAGAAAAGAATTTTATTATATAATCTCATGATCTTCAAATTAAGGTAAATTTATATTTTCTTAACTTTTAAAATGAGATTTGGTTGACTAAATATTTTTTTGAGACTTTGATATTCTGCTTGGACAAAAAGGTTGTTCCTTCTACATAAACAGAATAAATCTTTCTCATACGTAGCAAGAGAAAAAAGAGAAAAAGTGTGTGTGCTTAAATTGAAAAAATCTTTTCTTGAGAAACAACCTTGGAAAAAATTTTGGAAACAGTTTGAGACTCTAGTTCATATTCAAGTTTGCTAGTTGTGACTTACGTAGGATTGAGTTGTTATCTCTTTCGCTTTTCTGAGTTTTTCTGAGATAATTCTTGTGTAGTTTTTTCTTACTGAGAGTTTGGTAAGATTGGGGTACGGGTGTACTCGGGTTTTAGCAACTGTTGGAGTAAACAGTTGGGGTTCGAATCTTGTTTTCTAGAGTTAGAGACGAGTGAGTGGCTTATAATCTAGACGTAGGTTATAATTGTGATTGATAGTGAAGATTTAGGAAATCCTACTAGTGTAGGCGGGGAGTAGACCATAGTTTGGGTCGAACCTCGTAAAAATCCCTGTATCTCTTTTATTTCTTGCACTTTATTTCCTTGCTTTACAAAACCGTTTCTTAACTTGTTTCGGGGGACTAATCAAGCAATATCAGTTGATTAGTTTCACGCAAATAATTTAAGGGTAATTGAACCAATCTTTAAAACGCTACAAGAAACTCAAAATTAGGTGGTTAAAGTTTTAAATTCCGCATATTGTTAAATCACTTAATTCACCCCCCTCTTAAGTCTCTTAGGTGCATTTACAGAGCTCTTTATGTCAAAAGGGTTTTTTTTTTCCATCAATTATTTTTAAAAAAAATCCCATGTTATTTCAATTGTTGTTAGATACTCCTCCACTTATTTTTACTTATTTTCAGCAAAAATAAGTTCAGTTCAGCAAAAATAAGTTTCAACCCTTAATAAATTGTAAATGATTTCAACAAAAATAAGTTCAGATAAGTAAAAATAAGTTCAGTTCAACAAAAATAAGTTCAGATCAGCACAAATAATTTCAGATAAGCAAAAATAAGTTGACGAGAACAAAACCTTAGTTTACTCTATAGGATTTTTCCAATCAGAATATATTTTTACTCTTTACTACGGTCCTATTCTTTTGGACTGAAAATTTTGGCACTTTGATTTTATTCAATGCAGTTTAGTTTAGTTTAGTTCAAGTCAATTCAATTTAGTTCAGCTCAATTCAGTTCAACTTATCTTCATTATAATTACTACTTCATTTCAGTCTTTTTCAGTTCAGTTTTGTTCATTATAGTTCAGTTAATAGTATTAAATTTATTTTACTTAATTGTAATTATTTTTCCGTAAAATAGTTAGAAATTTATTAAGGATGAAAATTGATTTATAATGAATTGAACTAATTTTCAATTATGATTTTATTTTTATGATTATAAATAAATTCACTCCACAATCTAGGATAATGGTGCCCTTACAATTTTTTTTTGCATATGAAGATTTATATATATTAAAAAAAATCATGAAGAGTTTGTTAATTGGTTAAATCGCCCTCCTGATTTAAAGAGATCATAAAATCGATTCCCGTTGACCAACTTTTCGATTCGGGACTCCCTAGCACCTAAAAAGAAATTTAAAAATCGAAGGCAAAACCAAAACCTGACTTCAAATAATCGGCTATATAAATTCATAAGCTTTCCATCTAATTAAGCAGTGAAAACATAAAAACATTTCGGGTCCGTTTGGTAGGGCGTAAAACGTTTTCCATGAAAACAGTTTTCTCATTTTACATCGTTTGGTTTGGAGTAAAATATTAAAATATAAAACTTGGAATGGAAAATGGTTTTCCACCCTATTGAAAATATTCCCCAAAATTGGGAGGAATTTTCCATCATACTTGAAAGCAAAACACTTTTCCTTACGATTGAAATACATCATTTTTCATCCAACCAAACACTGAAAAATGCTTAAAATGTAAAATGATTTTACATGCAACCAAACAATGAAAATTTTGTATGAGTTCTCAGATGTAAAATGTTTGGGTTTTTCTAAGTTATACCCTTGAGGTTTTTGTTTTTCTAAGGTGTACCCCATGACTTTTTTTTTTCTCACCTGTGCCCTTCAACTAATTATTTTTAATTAGTGGTACCCTACCTAAATTTTTTTGCTAACAGATGTTAGGTTTTAATTAAATCCGTTTAATAAATGCAATTTTTTTTCTAAGTTATACCCCGGTGATTTTCACTTTTCTAAGGTGTGCCCTAAAGTTTTATATTTTCTCAGGTATACCTCTAAACTATTTATTTTTTATTAGTACTAACCTTTATCTTTTGGAATAGTAACTAATGTTATGTTTTCCGTTTATTACTTGCTTCTCCTCTTAGTAACCTTTACCATAAACGTAAGTCTGTGTTTCCCTGTTTTAATTTGCTTATCAAATACACTACAAACTCATCACCATCAAATCGACAATCATGAAATCATCAATAGTCACACACCTATAATCATCACCTCACCCTCAACTCCTCACTCCAACACCCATTAACTTCAAATAACGTGAAAAGATTTAAAGCTTGATAATTTTTTTCAAAACCCTTCATCTTGATTCAAAGTTATAATCAGGTTTGAGACTATACAAATCAATTCATTGCCAAACATAGTTATTGAGGTTGATTGGTTGAGGTGTTAGTACCGTGTTACAGTGTTTCAATCATTGCATTGAAGGTGTTTGACGGAATGTGTCAAAGAAAATGGATGAATTTGTTCATGTACTTGTTAGTTAAATATTAGGGATTGTTGTTGAGAGCTTAATATCCTCTATTTTGGCTTTATAATTACCTTGCAATGGAGGGTTAACAGGGAAGTTTATACTGATAAAAAAATAATTAGTTTAGGGATATACCTCAGAAAAAATGAAACTTCAGGACACACCTTAGAAAAAATTAAAACTTCAGGAGTATAACTTAGAAAAACCCAAGAATAAATTAAGAAAAATAAAAAAATTAGAAACTAACGTCTACACTAACGGCTAATTAACGGACATGTTAGCGCTGATTAAAATTAATTAGTTGAGGGGCACAAGTGAGAAAAAAAAAAGTTATGGGACACACCTTAGAAAAACAAAAACCTCAAAGTATAGTTTAGAAAAACCCAAAATGTTTTTAAGTATTTTCATCTGAATTTACCATGCAATCAAATAAATTCCCTCTTTCTTTTATTTCTCCTTTATTTCTTTCGTTTTCTCCGATTTCATTCCGCCACTCGCCGCTTACACCCTTCATCTGTATATTTCCCTTACCTCTTTTATTTTTCCTTTTTTTTAATTTTATTTTAGGATTTGTAGGGTTTCGTTAATTTAATAAATTAGCATTGATTTTTCATTTTTTTTCGATTTTTTTTGCAGCTGTTTTTCACCTCTCTGCTTCCCTTGTTTGCTTCAATCTTCAATCATGGCAACCAGTAAGCATTTTTCCCTTTTTATTTAATTTTTTAATTTTCTTGAATTTTAGGGTTTAGTTAATTTTTTTTAAGAACAGATTTCTTTGAAATTATTGTTTTTGCCTAAATTAATTTCTTGTGAATTGTGGGATACTCAATATGTTTGTTTGATTCATACTACTTTAAATTTTTGTTCAATAGTTTTTGTTAATTTTGTTTCCAACTATAATACTTATAAAATTAATTTACCCTGTTTTAATGTATATTGAATTGAACTGAATTTGTTATGGTATATTGAATCTTTAAGTAGCAGTGAATTCCTCTTAACTTGTTGTTTATTGTGCTCGAAATTATTGTATATTTTAGTGTTAATTTGGGTTTATGCCCATTAAAAATTGATATGGGTTTGTGGTATTATATGCTCAAATTGGTTTGTTTTGGAATTTTATTTTGTAGGGCTTCAGTTTGAAAACAATTGTGAAATTGGGGTCTTCTCTAAGTTGACCGAATTTAGCTACCGAAAATCGGTCGCTAAAAATTTTTGCGACCAAAATGTTGGTAGCTAATGAATTTTGCGAACCAAAAAAATTAGTTTTCTATACTTGTGTTTTTCATGTTCTTTTGTGGGCTTTTAGGTGGATAGATTTTGCTTGATAATTCTCCTTTGCTGTCCAATGAGTGATTGATGCTTAATGATTAGTTATCTTGTTTGGGTTTCCTTCAAAAAATATCAAACCAAGTACTTTTGAGTAGTTTAATTATCAATGAGTATGCCTTAATAAAAGCTATTTTCTTCTTTAATTTGATCTCTGTCCAAACCCTGTTTTGTGACTTATTATTTATTGATAATGATTACATGAATCATTTGTTCGGTTAGGTAGTATGTTATTTGATGGATCACTTCTTCGATTACTAGTTTCGTGGTGGTGGTCGTTGTCATGATTATGGAATATATGTGATAGAGGATAATTTTGTTTTGGCAGAGGGGCAAGAGGGAAGAAGGCGAGGATAGCAGGTGAGAGATCGGTGTGGGTTGGTTTGGAATAGTAATGGCTAATCTAGGAAATAGTAAATATTAATGATTTTGTATTTATATTTATATGAGGAGGAAAGTTCATGTGTGAAAATGTAAGTGGAAAGCAAAGGAAAAGTAGAAAGAGGAAAAAAATGTAAATAAAGGGGAAAAGGCAAAGGTGAAGGTGAGGTGTATTGAATTTTATTTAGGTACTCCAAGATATAGTAATGGCTAATCTAGGAAATAATTATTTCTTGATAATTGACTTAGACTTGCGGAGTTGCGCTATGTGACTATATAGGAAGGGGGAAGTAATTAAAATTAATGTGATTAGCAATATAAGAATTCAGAGAGAGCAAATTTGATTTCTATTAGAGTCATTGTATTAACTTTAATATAGGTTGATTTGTAAATTGATTGATACAAAATTTAATTAATCCGAATTGATTAATCCAAATTGTTCGATATAAAATTCGATTAATCCAAACTTTGATTAATATGTTGAGAAATTTTAATTGTGCTACACCTTGTTCAGATTCCTGGATCCGCCCCTGTAAAGGATTAATGAGTAGTAAAAGAAAAGAAGAGCTGAAGTGAACTGAACTGATTTTAAGCTGAAGTAAACAGGCCCTTAGGAGATGTTAGTACTCTGTAACAGATTACCAATTGATTCCCTAAAAAATTGTATAATATTCTCTTTATAAACATCTCTGACCAACAATAATTTAGCATATTTATCTCATAGTAAAATTAATATCTAATATGGTAATCTAATATGGTAGATAGAGTTTAATTTTGTCTTGAACTTGATTCCTTTATTTTACTTATGTGGCACTCCTAATGCATTTTATATATTTTTTTTTCCAAAGATTAACTGATTTGTTATGATGTAAATTTTTTATAAAAACTTTACCTCTATGGTTTTTAATTGCTACATTTTGACCAAATGCATTGTTGAACTGAACATATTAATATGAGATCTTAAATGATTTGTCTCGACATGTATTTTTTAATGACATAACTTTTATTGTTTTTACTGATAAATAATTAAAGATATTTATATATGATGTATATAGAAAAATTTATCTTTTTTCATTGGGTACGATAAATATATATTATCTTTTTAATTAGATGGGATAAATATACATAATTATTTTTTTTCAAAAATAGCTAATACTACGTGGCGCTCTAAAAACTCTCCAAAAAAAACCTACTTTATATATATATATATTAGATTATACTTCATGAAGATTAAAAAAAAAAATTGTAAAATTTCTAACACTATCTGATTAATTTTCATATAAATAACATAGTAAAATAATATAATATGTCAAAATCAAATTATTGTTTTTTTTTTAAAAGGCATAAAGTTATAACCTCATTTGGTTGCAGTGGCGGAGCCACGTTGGTGCACAGTGGTGCACGGGACCAACCATAGTTAGAAAATTATACTACATATATTTTATCTGCTATAAAAGAAACACATGTGAACTGATGGAGTAATGGTAGATGTTGGAAGGTAAAAGCACTTCAACTTGGGTAAAGGTCTTAGGATCAATTCCCCATAGAAACATTGATGTGTGTTTTATTTTTTTATTTCTCTTTTCTTTTTCTTTTTTTCTTAATTTTTAAAAACCTCAACCTTTTGTGTAGTTGATTTAGTAGTGTTCACAACTACTTTGTATACAGTATGATTTTACTGAGTAAAATTTTTTGCCTTCTTTTTTTTTTTTTTTTTTTTTTAATTCAAAACTATTCACCCACTTTATACTTAATTAATAACATTTCACTCCATAATACACATGATTAAATTAAAGTTTTTTTTTCTAGTTTTTTTTAAGGTTCATCTTTGATGGATTGGTCCAACCACATCGCACAAGGCTCCAACATACATACGACCCAAGTTTAGATTTTCTTTAATATTATTGCCTATAAAATATAATAACATCTAAGGGCCTAATTTGTTTTTTTTAAGAACAGAGCCCCTAACATTTTTGCCACGGCACTCCAACCTAGTTGGTTCAGTCCTTCAGCATAAGCTTAGGTTGTATTTTGTGCTTGTGATCAATAAACTTTTCTTACTTCAATTCTCAAAAAAAAATTATATATAGGAAATAGTTGTTGTATTATTAATTTGCTCATTTAAATTTAATAATTTCAAATTTTTTTAAGTACTATTTGATTGTATTATAGATTTTTGTATCCTATTTGTTTTTGTAATATAATTTTTAATTTTTAAAATCAATTATCAATGCAACTATACTCGAAAAAAAATTGTACCGATTAAGAATTGATAGTGACCCACCATATCGGAAATGCTGGCTCCGCCACTGTTTGGTTGATAAGGGAATTGAATTCTTACATGCATTTTAAAAATACAGGAAATTACCTTATACAATTATAGGAATTAACCACAACTTATTTGGTTGATATATGAGAATTATAAAATCCTATGAATGTAATTGGTATTTGAAATTTTCATGGATTCTACAATTCCTACCATTCTTACAGGAATTAAGAACAACTAGAATACTCACCCTACCAACCAATGATGAGATTTGTGAATTTCCGTAAAAATCAAAGGCAACCAACATTAGTACAAAAAATGACATTTGCTGCATCTTATTTGTTGCCGTTTTTTTTTTCCATTTTTGGAAAACCGCAGCAAATAATCAAATTTAAAAAAAAAATTCAGAGAAGATCTATTTGCCGCGCTTTTAATAAGACCGCAACAAATAAAAATTTTGGTACATTTTTTTTTAATTGCTACCTTAGTGTATTAGCAGCAAATGGATTTTAGCTTTAAACTTAAAAACCTCATTGCAAAATGGCCCACTCACACACTTCAGTCGCACAAACTAACCTAACCCTCCTCCTTCTTCTTCACCATTCTTCCTCTTCCATTTGCTGACCGCCAACTCACTGACCCAAAAACCCTCCTCCTCCTTCTTCATCTCCATTCTCCTTTTTCTTCTTCTTCAATTTCAGTTTGCCACCACCATCCTTCGTTGGTTCACCACCACCACCATTCTCCTTCTTCGTCGGCTACTCTCCTTCGGTGTACCATTTTGTGAATTTGTTATTTATTTTCATTAATTTTTTGATTCATTTTTCAATTGGTTTTGTATAATTAATTGAATTTGTTACATGCAGTTGGAGCTTGAGTTGGAGTTGCTATTCGTGGACCTGGAGGTCGTTGGAGCTGGTATTCTTTTCTCTTCTTCCAATTTTTTTATTTGGGATGGGTTTTTACGGTGGTTTTGTGGCTCTGAGGGGTAACGGTGGGTGTTGGTGGGATTGGTTAGGACTTGGGAGTTTTGGTGGGTGGTTAGGGGTTCGAAATTTGGGAATTAGGATAGATAAAGTACTAGTTAGTTTCCCTAAAAATAAGTAGGGAGTTGAATTTCCTAGGAATGTATAGAAATTCTAATTATGTTAGTGACACAGTCTTGAATGATTTGGGAATCAGGATAGACAGAGCTTTGATATAGCGTTGAACGATTGAATATGTTGTGATTGGAAAAGGCTATGCAGTCATTTTCTTTGCTAGCTGACGTATTCTTATTGTGGACATTGAGTTGTGCTTAACGGAGCATTATGTGTCAACCTCCTTTTCTTAGATGTGTGTTCAGAGGAAAAGATACTGTCTTGAATGATTGAAGTTGTAGATCTGAAAAGAGTTAACGAACTGTGTTGAAGATGAGCAGAAAGCCGGCTGGAGTAATTCTGCAATAGATGCTAAAATAGGAATATACACTGATCAAAGTTGTCCAAACCTATTGAAAATGTTTGAACATACAAATATACAATACCTGTCAAGAGATGGTGATTGCTTTGTTAAATTGTGTCTTCTACTCCTGCTGAGAAAGCTCTGAACTTATATGTAGCTCTATGAGGTTACAAGTTCAATTAGTTCGGTTTTCAATCTTACGGGAACATTTTTGTTTAGTTGCAATGATAGCCTGGAATGTCAAGTGTCTTCAGTTAGAGATTAGACTGTAGATTAGAAATCTGGTGATTAGAGGCAATCTACATATTGTTAACCTTATTTCTGCTTGCTTGGTATGTAAGTTTTTGTGGGAGGTTATTGCCATGCTCATTGAGTCATTGTCAATACCTGTTAGCTATTTTCTAGTATCTTGACTTAATGTTAGTTAAACTCAGGCCTTTTGAGTTTCGACAGATATGAGGTGGATACCTTATCATTCTTTCTATTCATTGCTTAATTTGTTACTTAGATGAAAATTTATTTTCTATGAAAAAAATACCTTTAGTTAGATCATTTAAATGTGATAATTACTTATATTCCGAATGTCTGACCTGAGTAGCATGGGGCACGTGGAATCCCATGTGAATCAGCAAGTACCTGATCAGTTAAATGTTATCTCTTTTTCTGCAAACTTACTGAGCCATCCCAAGTTTTTTGTTTTTATGTTTTTCAAAGATTCATTATCCAAATTATTAGTTTGCCATGTAAAAAGAAATGAAAACCAGATTGTTCATAACAAAGTAAAAAGAAACATAAACCAGGGGGTGTTCATCATAACTGTAAACTGTAAGTATGTATTGTTCTATTTTTGAATGCACTAATTGTATGTTCTACAAACCCAGATTCATTCAATGTGTCAGTGTGTATATTGACCTGGAAATGAGACAGACAAGCTTGCACTAATTGTATGTTATCATGTTTGATTTAGACTTGAAATCAAAAACTAAACTGAGTAAAACAATGTGGCATGCATTATACAATTCCAATAAGAATGTTAAATTGAACCAGAAAAACACAGTTCTAAGGAAATAAAATATCCCAGAACTGGAAATAACAGATAAACATGCTAAGATCTTCTCTGAATTTTAAAAACCATGTTAAAAACTAGTGCAAGCACTAAATGTAGATTGAACTATTGGTTATCATAGACTATCTATATTGTATCATTATTAAATACACTGCGTGTTTGGGTAGATACAATTACCTAAATGAACTTTACCGCAACTTACCCTTGTAAAAATTAATTTGACAATAATATTAGTTATAATTGCCGGCATCACATTGAAAAAAGTCACATGTAGCGAGGCCCATGAAAGAAATGTGTGGGCCTCACTATTTTTGCTTGCTTATGGACCTCATATTCACTTGATATACTTTGTTGTGATAAATTTAAAACCCTTCATTTAATTTCATTTTAATTTTTCTTTGTTGTCTCGTACGTTCTTCCTCTCTCCTCTGAGACTAAACTTTAGAAAATCAACATCCTCTTACAAATCAGGTGTTTTCTCTTCAACGTTCAATTACGTATTTTGAAGGTAAATTCAATTCCTTTAATCTCAAAAACTGTCTACTAAATTTCATTTCTTTTGTTTTTTTNTTTTTTTTTTTTTTTTTTTTTTTTTTTTTTTTTTTTTTTTTTTTTTTTTTGATGTAAGCTTATGTGACAAATTACTAATTTACAATTACATGCTATCATAACATTAATCTTTGGTTACAATAAGTTCATATTATTACATAATTGTTGATTTGTATGTTTTATTGAAACTTATTTCCATTTTTTAGATTTTATATGATTGATTTTTGCTAATGATGTTTGACGATTTCGACATTTGAATTAGGGTTTAAGCTCAGAAATTTGAGATATTCTTGAAAATTTGGTGAGATTGATCTGAAACACATGAATTAAGACTAAGGTAAATAATTATTTTGGATAATTACAGTAGAAATTACTATACTAAGTTATGGAGCTCGTAGGAGGACCAAATTGTTAATAATTTGAAGACTAAAAGTTGAGCTTTTGAAATTGATTGAGGTTTTTGTTCAGAACATTTGAAGTCGAAGATGTGAGAAGTGAAAGAGGATAAAGGAGATAGGACAGTATTAATGAATTAGGAGACAGAGATGTAGAATAATATTGCAGAGTAATTGTCAAGGTGTGATTGGGTAAAATTGACTTCAAAGATATAATTATCGAAGAGGATGAAGGATAGGGAAAAGTGGGCTTTTCAATTATGGTTGCAATTTGTCAAGAAGTACTACTAGAGGGAATTCTCCAAATGGTAGGAGTTGTAAAATTTTTTTTTTTTTTTTTTTTTTTTATACGATGAAAATGAAATTGATGATTTTACTGTGTTGAAGTAGGATGTATTTGTTTCGGAGATCATCTCGCCAAATTTTCCATTGATGATTGTATTGTAAGTTTTTGATAAAGTTTGAATAAACATTGGAGATATAGAGAGAAAATTCTTAGGTTGGTATATTTTGTAGTAGTTAACTACTTATTTTTAATCAATCTTCGTTTTTATTGTATACAAGCTTTATTTTTTGCCGCTTCTTCCATGGTTGGAACTTGAGAACTATGGTTCCGCCGTGGACACTGTCACCCTCAGAGTCGTAAATCTGTTACTAGAAACCAAAGCATTTAATTTTCTTGGTTTGTTAGCTAGAACATCAAATTGTACCTCCCCCTCTAAGCTCTTGGCTATTGCTGATGTATGATTTTGACATCTTCTTGGGTAGACGGGTACTCAGTACATTAGGTAGTGTTTGTTTTGTTATGATTTTGTTTTTTGGCTTGTATTATGGGTTATGGAGTTTATAACCATTCCCTGCACTACAACTATGCAATATGAACACATGAGCTTACTCTAGTATAGTTACTGATTAATAAGGATTGGAATATCTGCATTTTTCAGCTTCTGAAACTTGTTTTAATTGACTCATTTTCAATGGTTACAGATATGGTTGTTAACTTGCAAAAGTATCAAGGTATTACTATACGTCTGGCCAGAAATGTTACGCTGTGGCGCAGACTACATAATGGTCCTGATACCATGGAGGAACTGATTGACCGACATTTGGTGAAAGAAAAACCATCGTATGATGATGATGAAAACGAGCTCATAACTCGACAGCGACTCACTAGCATGAAACACGAGGCATTGAGTCTCTACAGGGATATACTCAGAGCAACGAGATTCTTCATGTGGCCTGATACTAGAGGGGTTTTGTGGCGAGATATATTAAGAGAAAATGCTCGTAAAGAATTTGAAGAGGCTCGATATGAGAAGGATCCTGAAGTGATAACTCGATTGTTGATTGGTGGAAGAGATGCTGTTCAATCTGCTCTTGACAAGGTTGCCGAGAAACAGAGAGAACAGATAGAAAAGGAATGAAACAACAGAAGTTAATGTTATGCTATACTTTGTTTATTAGGTTGTAGTCATCAGATGGATTTGTTGATCAAGATAGAAGACATCAATAATGTAAATGGTCATTGCCAAAAATGAATATTGTATTTCCCTTTAATATTAATATTGTCTGTGCTTAATAGCATTTAACAAATACTTTAGTAGATGGTAGATTTTATAAACATTCTTTACTGCAGAAAACAAACTTATAGAAAGTGTGTTATGGGATCTATAACAGAAAGGTTAATTAAAATTAGGGATGAATGCTAAAGCCATTAAATATCTGCTTTTGCTTCATCACTTGGTCGTGATCTAAGTGCATGGTCTTTTCAGCTAGATCAGCTGGCAAATTGCTGGCAAATAAGGCAAGGTCTACGAACTGTATGCCTGGGTTTGCACTTCGCAATGTTGTTATCGCAACAGCAGGGGTTGTACCTCCATTGACTTGGAAATGAAGTAGCGATTCAGGAAAGATGATAACATCACCAACTTCTAGCTTCTTATAGTATGCAGTGTTATTTGTATCAATGAACCCTGCAATTATTGTTCCTCTGCTAACAGTTAGAATCTCTGTGGCTCGGTGCGTGTGTAGAGGGACAACACCTCCAATGCCTAGGTCTAGCCTGATCATCGAAAGGCCTAAACCGTTTAATGCGGGGAACTCTTCATTATATGCAAAATTGCCAGAACTGTTAAAAACAGGAAGGAGAGGTTCACCACTGCGAAAGGCTGTGTATACAAAGTCATCGACTGTGAGTTTAGTCGGGTCCTTGCAGGGATATCCTGATGGTCCTGGGGTAAGACTTTTATCAGCTATACAAAAGTCGAGAGCGATGCCATTAGAGAGACTAGCTAAGATGGAGATGGTGAAGAGAGAAAATAGAATCTTCATCTCGGGATTGGACTGATGTGTGAGGTTTGTAAGTGTAATGTAGCTTGGTTTTCCTTTCTTGTTGGCAAATTTCACCCTATTTATAGATATGGCAAGTCAAATTATATTGGTCAGTTTCTCTTTTCGTAGTACTTAGCAAAGTTAATTATGGGTGTTATTTTTAATTTTTTATGCTGTATTATTAATGTCATCTGTTGTTTCGTTGGTAATAAAAATGGCAAGAATGTTACGCATATTAATATATTATGAATTGATGACTCGTTTAAAAAATAAAAATAAAAACAATAAATAAATAAATAAATGAAAGGAAAGGAAAAGGTTGATGACACCTTAACCTTCAGAATTGATAGCAAAATGAGGTTTTGTTAAGCAATAAACTAGATTTGAAACACGTGAAATACACAGGTTAATAATCTTTTATTTTAAAAAGATTAGCTAATTTTATCTAATAAATAATTTTTTTATTCATTAAGGACTAATATTATTCTAATTGATTTTCCTCAGTGAATATAAAATTGATTATTTGATTCGAAACAATATTTTATTTCATTTAAAAATCAAATGAGAAATTTTTACATTCTAAAACAATTAATTTAATTGAACATGATTAATTTAAGGAAAAATCAAATACAATGCCGCGATCTACAAATCATAAAACGAAGTATTAGCTCCGTTACAAATTAGTTGCAACAATTGAATATTTTATATGTTATAAATAATACTTAATTGTTGCAACTAATTTGAAAGAAATGTAGTAGAAAAATTAAAACTTATATACCTAGATAATGTCGTGATAACCCATCAAAAAATGGGACAAATGTGCAATATGATTGAAAATTTAAAGGGTAACCTAATATAATTATGGAGCAAAATTCAAATACAAAATCCTACGGAGTAATTGTTTTGGTAATTAATTAAGGATTGGTGATTGAAGCCTAATTGAAATTGAGATATTTAGTGGAGTGTTTCGTAAGTCCGTATTATGACTTTCTCCACTCTAAGGAAATCAACGTCCTAAGGGCTAAGGAGAAGCTAATACTCTATACCAAATTATCAATTGATCCCCTGTATAATTATTTATCACAAATAATTTTATAATCATATCTTTATATACATCTCTGGTCAACAATAATTCGACATTTGTATTTCATAGTCAAATTACTAACTACGGAGTAATGTGGTAGTTATATTTTTATCTTAAACTTAAATTCCCTTTTTTGGTTTCTTATGTAGCATGAAAAATTATTTAAATAAAAAAGAAATTAACTACCTTGGACATAATTGGTTTAAACTAGTAAAGTCTCACATGACGCTTCTAATGCACGGACTTTTATATTTTTTTTAGAGATTAATGAATTATATAAGATGTAATTTTTTTCTATAGATACACCACCTTTATGATTTTTAATTGCTACATTTTGATTAAATACATCATTAATCTGAACATATACATATGAATTCTTATTTGATTCGTCTCAACGTGTACTTTTTATATTTTTTGCTTATACATAATTGCAGATATTCATGTTTTATGTTAAATCTATATATGACGTATATATAAAAATTATCTTTTTTTTCTTTACATGATATAAATATACATAAACTTTTTTATTAGTTTGGATAAATATACATGATTATTTTTTTCAAAAATAGTTAATCCTACGTGGCGCTCTAAAACTCTCCAAAAATGCCTACTTTATATATATATAAGATTAAATTTAGAATTGTTATATCCCCTCGAAAAAAAGTAAAAAAAATAATAAAATAAAATAATTAGAATTGTTATAGTACTACCTTAGTCTTTTTTCAGTTGCTATAAGCCTACATTATTGTTTTTAACACTATTCACATTGTAATTTTAACTTACTTTGATGTTTAATGCTTAACAAAAAAAGTCATATAGGATCTAGTTTGATTCGTCTCGATGCATATTTCCTGAAAATATAATTTTTATAATTTTTTTTATTATACCAAACTCGAGATATTAATTACTCCGTATATAAGTTGTATCATGAGAGATGCCAAAAAGTAAATGTAGCAAGTAAAAAAAGACTAAGGGACTAGTAAATTTAGTACAATATAAGAAAATAAGATGAAGCTCGGGACAATCTTTTAGTAGCAGAGAGCCCTCGTGCAACTTCTCATGGCCGGTGTGAAAGGCTATAAGAAGGTGCCTGGATAGCAAAAAAAAAAAAAAAAAAAAAAAAAAATGTACC
>PYUH01000859.1:247409-266493 GCA_016808085.1 Suaeda aralocaspica
AAAAAAAAAAAAAAAAAAAAAAAAAAAACAAGTGTACCCATTTTCGAGAATCATTTAAGAGAAAACACAGCAAGTTTTTAGCCTCTTAAAACAATCATGGGTCACTCCAAGGTTATTAGAAACAAGTGTGTGAATTGAAATTTGGGGAGAAATCGAGACGGAGTCCGGAAAGCCCTCCTAAAACCGAAAGCGAAGAGTATAATTCATGCTTTTTGGTGGTTTCAGGTCCCGAAAAAATTGACCTAGAATTCTACAAATTGATCCTCAAATCAAGGTAAAGCTCATAGGTAGTTGAAATCGACTGGAAATCTAATAACACGGCATTGAGAAAGCAATAAACATCCTTTTTGAGGTTTTCGGGAGAATTAATAAAAAAAGTATCTTAGGAATGTGAGTTGGGCCATGGAAGGATCATAAATCAGGTACTGAACTTGGGGACTTTAGGAGTTTAGGAAACATTTGTATTTAAATCACAAAGTTTTTAAAATGCTTCATTTAACATTACATGAATTTGCCTCCTACATGAAACGTTTCAGTTTTTTTTTTATAAATAAGTTTCGGAAACGTTTATGAATAGTTTGCTAAGGGTTTTCGAGGGTTTTAAGAGATTTTGTGTTTTATAAATAGGGTATATACGATGTGGAAAAGCCAATGTATAAAACTATCAAACAATAGAAACCATTAGGTTCAACTTGACAACTCGTATCATATATATATATATATATATATATATAAACATATTGTTAGTTTGCATAAATATAAGGCAAATTTGTTAAAAACTACCTTATAAAATCCAAAAGTTGAATATAACTACATTTTAACAAAAATTATTTACACTACCTTCTAAATTTATTTTGGTCATTTGGCACTACTTTTAGCTATGATTTTTTCATTTTTTAGGTTGTAAATTCTCATCTGTCGAATGTGGTTTAGTAAGCTTAGCGGGGGCTACAACTGAAAAAGTGAAATCAAAGGCGGAAAAAGTGAAAACATAGCCGCAAAATTGAATAAATTCCACTGAGCAGGGGGGTGTAGGAGACGGTGTAGCAGGTGGTGACTCAATGGAGGTGATGAAGGATTGTTGAGCCGTGGTGGGGTATTTAGAGCGCCTCGTCTCTTTAAGAAACAAGCGAGATCGACATGTCTGGAACGGCGACAATGGATCCGTTTGTTGTATCATTGTTGCCATGGTATCAAAATCAGTATTAACCAGTCCCGAAACCAAATGTAATACTAGTTTCGATTCAAAGATTGGTTGGTCGATGTTTGCTAGTTGATCAGCCAAGCTTTTAACTTGTTGACAATATGTGGTGATATTAGGGAATTAACTGAGATGAAGCATATTGAATTGGTTTTCAAGGTAGACGGCACGAGTTGATTTGTTGTCTTGGAAAATTTCTTTGAGATGATCCCAAGTTTGTTATGCAGTTGATTGGCGAGATAAAATAGTCTTAAGGAGATTGGGAGGGACAGTACCATGTATCCGTTGTTTTACAATGGCGTCAAGACGCTTCCATAATGCATTAGAGATTCTTGTAGGACGTATCGTTTTTAGGTCAATATGGTCTAGTACATTGTAGGAATGCACATGTTTCTCAAACAATTCAACCCACGTAGAGTATTGAATGTTTTCATATATAGTCAGGTATGAGAGGAATGGCGTTGCGGATGTTGGTGACGGAAAGTGCAGGATGATACTCGGTGGAGGAGGAAGATATAACAGTCGAGTCGGGCTTTGGTGGTGGTGATGTCATGGTAGAAGAGGATGGGAAGGGTAGGTGCAAGAAAGTAAGTACGAGAAAACAAAGAAACAAGAAAAAATTTGAGGAAAAGAAAACCTAAAAATCTAATACCATATATATATATATATATATATTCTACCAATATTTGGTAAAGGGTGAGGATCCCATGAGAACTCTATTTGCATGAAAACCGTGAGAACTTCTAAATAACGACCGTATTAGATACATTTAAAAGTTGCAATCACTTATTAACAAAAAAAAACTTATTAACAATGTATTATAACTAGTTATATCCTTACTTTTCAATTTGAACAAAATTTAGTTAATTTGAAATGAACTGAACAATATAATATATAAGAAGAGCTGAACTGAACTGAACTATTGATTATTATAACTATTGATTATTAATTTTTAAATATAAACTACGTATATATAAGAAGAGCAGAACAAAACTGAACTTAAAGGAGCTGAACTGAACGAAACTTAACACTGAACTAAACTGAACTGAAATGATTTTAAGCAGAGGTAAACAAGCCTGTAGTTCTCACGATTCTCGGGTTCTCATTTGAACCTCATACATTTGGTAAATTTACAAATTATATCCTTTACAATATTTTAGCAATATTGTATGATTGTATCTATCACAAAAATACTAATTCAATACTAGTAATAGGGATAATTTAAGGTTAAAGTTAGCAGAAAAGATTCATATTGAACAAGATGAAATAATCATAGCAATATAGCGTTGATATACTAGTATACTACTACTACGTATTATAATAAATAATCTGCGTTGTCAATAGTTGATTAGTAATCTTGGTACCCAAGAAAGACTATGTCTTATACTCTTATCATTGTAGCACTCAGCTTGCGCCCCAAGAAAAGCTACACCAAGATTTGAGCATGTTGACTAATTAACTTGAACTTTACGGTTAAGTCCAATATACCATAGTTGACCACTTATCTTCCCCTTGTTGATTTTATTCTTTTCTTTTCATTTCTTTGTTCTAACATTTACATTTTTATTTGCATTTGCAATCAAACATCTGAGTTTGCTGCAATTTTACACGGTTTACAAAAAACTTGTCTTATTAATTGGGGAATTACTAGCGTCTCACTGGGAGATGTTAGTAACTCATCTCACAGGGGTAATTTCGATATTTCCCCATTCAATACATATACAACAGGGGTTGTTCACAATCAAAATACAACCCCACAATTTTCAGTTATTTGCAAGAATGCCACTGTGAGATGTGAGACTGCCATCTCACAATGAGATATGGAGAATGCCCCTTATTAATTATATGTTTTGACTTGTATATATATCAATATATTTGTTTGATCTTACATACTTTGTATCTTTTGTTTTATATTGAGTATAATAATAATAATAATAATAATAATAATAATAATAATAATAATAATAATAATAATAATAATAATAATAATAATTAGATATTAATATCGTATCTATTGAAACGAATCAAACAAACTTTTATATGACTATATTAGTAGCTTTCCCGTCCCTTTTTATTTGATACGTTTAGAATTTTGACAATATTATTTTTGACGTCATCATAATATAGTCGCATAAGATCTTATTTGATTCATCTCAATAAATACGCTATTAATATTCAATTAATATAATTTTTACATATATTGAACAAAAGATATTAAAAGTCAAACAAGTGTATTGACCCTGCAAGTCGAAACGTACCAAATAGATTGGAACAAAAGGAGGGAGTAGCTATCAGTCCTATCATTGTTAACAATATTTTTGGGTTTTTCAATAAATATAATAAACATACAATTTAAGTTAAGAATTTTAACTTTTATGATGTCATTTTACCCTGAAGACTGATTTAAGCCAAGTCAAGCATTACATAATTGCAACAAAATCAAAATCTCCAAAAAATTACCTTGGAAACACCAATTTAGTCTTATACTCGGTCATTTTATCGTGTGTAACTGAGGAAAAAAAAAACGCACCAAGGTGTTGTTTGGTTGAATGTGAGCATAGGAAATTAGAGTTTCTAGGAAGTGAAAATTCCCACAACATGTAGGAATTGATTAACCTAGGGGAGGGTTGGTGAATCAAAATTCATGTAATTATTTATTCACTAATCATCATCACCATCCACCTTAATCATCATCTGATTTGCCAAAAAAAAAAAAACAGATAAATTCCAATTTATTTTTTTATTTTTTTTAAAGGAATGGAATTAAATCGAATAAATTCTCATATAGTCAACCAAACACATAAATTTCATTTCCCATGAATTTCGGAAGAGAACTTATTTTCCATCAATTATAACTTCCTACGATAAATGAATTCCCGCGTGAACCAAACGATACCTAATGAATGTATACCTTCATCTAAATATACAATTGACCGAAAAAGAGCTCCGTATGTCAAAAAGTTTTTTTTTTCATCGATTATCTAAAAAAAATCCCATGTTATTTCAATTGTTATTAGATACTACTCCATAGGATTATAGGATCTTCCAAATTAAAATTAAAAGTAACATTTATGTATTTGTACTTGTGCCATGTTCATGTTACCTTACTTTTGTTGATATTGACTTAGTTTACTCCATAGGATTTTCCAAATCAGAATTTATTTTTACTTTTTACTACAGTCCCGTTCTTTTGGACCGGAAATATTGACACTTCTGTTTTATTTAATGCAGTTTAATTTAGTTCAACTCTTTTCAGTTCAGTTCAAATCAATTTAGCTCAATTCAGTTTAACTCATCTTCATTATAATTATTACTTCATTTCTGTCTTTTTCAGTTCAGTTTTGTTCATTTCATTTCAGTTACGTTTCAGTCTAAAAAAACCATGACCTAATTATTTGAAACAACCAATTCTTCACCAATGGTATTAAATTTATTTTTACTTAATTGTAATTATTTTTCTGTAAAATAATTAGAAATTTATTAAGGATGAAAATTAATTTATAATGAATTGAACTAATTTTCAGTTATGATTTTATTTTTATGATTATACATAAATTCATTCCACAATCTATAATAACGGTGCCGTTACAATTTTTTTTTTTTTTTTCATATGAAGATTAATATATATATATATATAAAATCATGAAGAGTTTGTTAATTGGTTAAATCGCCCGAGATCATAAAATCGATTTCCATCGACCAACTTTTCAATTCGGGACTCCCTAGCACTTAAAAAGAAATTTAAAAATCAAAGGCAAAATCATAAGACGATATCAAATAATCGGTTATATAAATTGGTAAGCTTTCCATCTAATAAGCAGTGAATGTAAACATAAAAACATTTCAATTTACCATACAATCAAATAAATTCCCTCTTTCTTTTATTTCTCCTTCATTTCTTTCGTTTTCTTCGATTTCATTCCGCCGCCCGCCGCCCGCCGCCCGCCGCTTACACCCTTCATCTGTATATTTCCCTTAACTCTTTTATTTTTAATTTTATTTTAGGGTTTCTAGGGTTTCGTTAATTTAATAAATTAACATTGATTTTTCGTTTTTTTCGATTTTTTTTGCAGCTGTTTTTCACCTCTCTGCTTCCCTTGTTTGCTTCAATCTTCAATCATGGCAACCAGTAAGCATTTTTGCCTTTTTAATTACTTTTTTAATTTTTAGGGTTTAGTTAATTTTTTTTTAATGAACGAATTTCTTTGTAATTGTTGTTTTTCCCTAAATTAATTTCTTGTAAATTGTGGGATACTCAATATGTTTGTTTAAATTTCTCTTCAATAAGTTTATTTTGAAATATAATAGTTATAAAATTAATATTGCAAATTAATTTACCCTGTCTTGAGTGTATACTGTATATTGAATTAAGTTGAATTTGTTATGGTATATTGAAATTTTCAAGTAACAGTGAATTTTCTTTAATTTCTTGTTTATTATGCTCTAAATTATTGTATATTTTAGTGTAAATTAGGTATTATGCCCATGAAAAAATGATATGGGTTTGTGGTATTATATGCTCAAATGGTTTGTTTTGGAATTTTATTTTGTAGGGCTTCAGTTTGAGAACAATTGTGAAATTGGGGTCTTTTCTAAGTTGACCAATGCGTATTGTTTGGTCGCAATCGGTGGTTCTGAGAACTTCTACAGGTTCCCCTCCTTGTGTTGCTGAAGTTATTGAATTGAGTTAGGTTTTGTTTGGATTCTGTTGTGGTCATGCTGTAAACTTTATTGTTTGTAGTACATTCGAGGCCGAGTTGGCGGATTACATTCCAGTTGTGAAGACTTCTGTTGCTGGAACGAGGATTATTGGCCGAATGTGTGCCGGTAAGGACTGCCTATAGCTCTTTCATATCATGGTCAGTGTAGATGAAGCGAAGAAACCCTCTAACATTGTTTGTTGCTTTATGGCAGGAAATAAAAATGGGCTTCTTGTGCCTCATTCGACTACGGACCAGGGTGAGTTTGAATTTAGATGCCTTGCCTATGCTTGATGGCTCTGTTATGGATTCTATATTTTGTTTGGATTTCTTGTGTGTTTGGATATGGGTGCTACATTATTATCGAGCATGATTAGATTCAAATGCTTTTCTGCTGTATACCATTACCTTATCTGTATTTCACCAGAACTTGTGACAATACAGGATTACGGTATCTCTCTTCCACAAAGTTATTTGAATCTTTCAGCTCCTGTTTCGTTTAAGTTGTTTTTTTTTTTAATAAAACACACTTTTGTAAGGAATTGCAGGATAAACTATTATTTTTTTTTCTATTTAAAAAATCAATGTCTTTTTTTGTGCTTGTGAACAATCAATAACTCAACAAGTAGGGTCACCTTCATGAACCAAAATGCTATCCCATGTGGTCATCCACCCAGTGTATAAAAAGGTGCAAGGCGCACTAAGGCGATAGGGGTCTTGGAGCCTAGTCGCAAGGCGCAAGCATTAGGCACGCGCCTTATTGAAGTGAGGCACACTTTTACTTGGATAAGCCTTTTTTCAGCATCCATAAACCGCTAAAATAAACCAAGAAAGCACATAATAATGTGACAAAATATCTAAACATTTTTATTTTATTAATTTTCCAAAAAACACATGTAAGTGATACACATCAATTTTATTTTCTTCTTCTACGTTCTTTCTTCAATTTTTCTGTTCTTTTTTCTTGCTACTTTTCTTATCTTTCTTCTCCATGTTTCTAGATTGTTCAGCCTTCTACTTGGGCTTTTGCCCACTTTCTATTTGTTAAAGCAGTATAATAATAATATGATAAAACTATAGTAATACTGCATGCATATAATAATTCAACTGAAAATTCAATCACGCCTTTCACCTCATGCGCCTAGGCGCATCTCACTTGCACCTCATGCGCCTAGGCGCGCCTCACTTGCGCCTCGCCTAGACCATGTTAGGCACCTACCCCCTTGCGCCTTAGCGCTGAGGCGCGCTTTTTCTATCACTGCATCCACCCATTTCTTCTCCATTCTTTGCCTACAGTCCAGTGTCACAAGCTCATGAGAATCTATTTTTTTAATCCTTTGTCATTCCTTGTATCCACTTCAATTCTGGTCTCACTTGAATATTTGTTTTCTTCTAAGACCCATATGATATCAGCACTCTACTCTTGTCGGTGCAGCTTGTGGTCTCAATCTTACATGCCTAACCTAATGTAATCAATTTTTGCTCGCTTTATCCTTACTGTCCGTAAGACCACAACTCCAGCGTACCTTGATTATCTTCATTCCTAATTTTATCTATTAATGTTTTCCCACATGACCATCTCAACATATGCACATAGGCAACTCCTTGCTCCTTAATTTTTTTCATATTTTGTGATTGTGTTGATAGGCACATATTCTTCTAACTTCATAATGTTATTTGATGTTCTCAAATTCCTCGTTTGAAATTATACTTTCACATAATCATGTTTTCAATTGCTTAGTTGTGGAGACAGGACAGTATTGGACTATTGATCTTATGTTTGACTAATGAGTAGTTTTACAACTTTCAGTTTGACCTTGCAAATATGCATTCTTTAAGTTGCTAGATTGTGCTCCCTGCTTGTTCGTGCACATTGGAGTAGTTACTTGTTTAATTACATCATAACTTAGAGTTTCGTTCATTCTTTTGAATCTTTTCTTTGATAATTCCTGCTAAAGGTTGTTGGAGTCAGTTTATGTTACACACAGCATTTAAAATTTTGATTTGAGGATGCCTTGGTGACATATGGTAATCAATATTTTGGCTGCTTAGAGGCTTAAAGCATAGCAGAGTTTATGGCTAGATGCCTAGATGTCCTTAGATTATTATGAAACAGACGTTTTGAGGACTTTGTATTGCTGGGAAGATAACAGCTTACCATGCTGGTATAATGATTGTTTTGTTCAACATATGCTTTGAGTGAGGCTGTTGTACATTACTTTTTGGCTGATTTATGCTAATGTAATGTAATTTGCAATTTTTTTTTATAATTTTCTTTGTGGCTTTGTTACCAACTAACGCTTTTTTTGTCTTGTTAAAGAACTCCAACACTTGAGAAACAGTCTTCCTGATTCAGTAGTTGTTCAACGTATTGAAGAAAAGCTATCAGCTTTAGGGAACTGCATAGCATGCAACGATTATGTTGCTCTCACCCACACTGATCTTGACAAGGTATTATATCCCCTCAATGTATTTTCATATTGCGCAACTAATCTTTTATGTCATTATTCCCTAAACTAGTCTTATGATTTTTCTTTTTTGTGTCCCTAGGAAACTGAGGAGATCATTGCAGATGTTCTTGGTGTAGAGGTTTTCAGGCAAACAATTGCCGGAAACATTCTTGTTGGAAGCTACTGTGCCTTCTCCAACAAAGGTGGCTTGGTATGTACCTTCTCCTCTTCACAGTTCACTTCAAGATCCATACACTGATGAAGCATTTCTAACTGATTATGTATTATTTGTACTGATATTTGGTATCAGGTTCATCCTCACACCTCAATTGAAGATTTGGATGAGCTTTCTACTCTACTTCAGGTCCCATTGGTGGCTGGAACAGTTAATCGAGGAAGCGAAGTAATTGCTGCTGGGTTGACAGTAAATGACTGGACGGCTTTCACAGGTTCTGACACAACAGCTACTGAACTTTCAGTGATTGAGAGTGTCTTCAAGTTGAGGGAGGCGCAACCTAGCGCTATTGTTGATGAGATGAGGAAGAGTCTCATCGACACCTATGTCTAAGTTGGAATCTCTTGTCCTTCACAACTTTCAATTGATAGATGTTGAACTCTGTTACTCTAGCATAGGACATTGTAGAAATGTTGTGTGATCGGCAAAATCAGAAAAGTCTAATTTGATATTTTTGATACAGCTTGAAAAAGCATTTTGCTTTGTTTAAGTATTTTAACGGGGAATAGAAAATGAAGCATTAGTTGTTTTCAAAATTTCCCATGATTCCTGATTAGTGAGATCACCTCTACTGTGTGGTTGTGTTCATTAGTCATGATCTACCTATTCACTGTTGTTAACCTAGTAGTCATTTTTATTTTTTCTATCATTGTGATTTGTAGGTCTGCCTTTACCATTGTTCGGATTTGATATTCACCTGGTTGATATCAAATGGAGGATTGCAGAAATCATTTGCTTTGTATGGGTTTGAACTTTTCATTTTGGTATTTTCGAATCTCACACTTTGATATGCTAATTTGGTGTCAGATTTCGAGATTACTTGTTCAACATTGAATTGGCGACGGTCTTACAAGTTACAACCATGGATTTTGGTTTCCCTGTTGTAATTTCAGGTGGCCACTGCTTTATACTTCTGCTAGCATTTCCTTTTGCGACTTAAGGTGGCCACTAAGCTCTAATTGTTCTTAAAATCAAACCATTCTCTCAGGGAAAGTCCGAATGATGTACGTCTCGCCAGACCAATCTTGTCGTAACAATAAAAAAAAACCCTTCATTTCAAAATAGATAAACTTGTCCAATGAGACAATTTCCAAACCGACCTTGACAAAACTCAATCCTGTACAACTCAACCCACGGATATTAATTATGATTACGGGCCAAACTCAAGTTAGACAGTATGGGAATCAACCCACTTCATATCTTTACAAAAGCATGAAGTGTAGAAAAGTCCGCAACGCTATGAACATCATCCCAAATGACCAAGGCCGATGGCTACACAATGATGATATAAAAGCCATTTTCAATATAGACTTCTTCTAGACGTTGCTCACCAACCCATAATGCACAGCGACCATCAACAACTTGAACTCGAATTGCCTCTCTGGTATCAACCAAGTTTCTCTGTAGCACATATGTCAACTGAATCAACCTTTCACAACAAAGGAGGTGAAAGTAACCAACTTTTTCTATGAAATCTCTTAAAATTAATTCATAGGGCCGATGGCATCTCATAGATTTTTTCGAGACTTTATGTTTTATAACAGTTTTGTTAGTTATTGATTTATATTTATTAATGAGCTGATACAATTTACAAATAAAAATTTAGATTTTTTTCGATGATAGGGAGCTATAAGGACAAGTGGTGAGAATTGATCCATGATCTGTTAAAATAAAAAAAAAGTCTAGCCAAATGAGCTATGCGTTGCTCTAGAAAATATAGTTCTTTGTTGCATAATACTCCATTATGCTGTAAAATACTTCATTTGTCATATAGAATTTGAAGTCTTACAAAAATTATGCCATCATTATCTTTGGTGAGAGTTTTTGTTGGATTAATCGAACATACTTACGAAATTTGTCTCCCCACGTGTTAAAAAATCATAACTCCGTCACTGCAGGTGTGTGGGGGGTTATTTCCGAATGCAACTTGCGAAAAGTTTAAATATTTGTCATACCCCATAATCCATGTTACTACATAATTATTACACACTAATGAATATTAATGAATCATTACTGTGTCAGCATTTCGCTAATTATTTCCCGCCTCACAGATTCGAAAATAATTACCTCATCATCACCAAACAAACGTCATAAATTCAGATTTACATCAAAATTTTGTTTTAAATACTTTGCCACCTCAAAGTTCTACACACTTTAATCACCGATTTTCTATAATAAGACCGTTATAATAAAGTCCACATTTATGTTGACTTTTTGACTCACCCTTCACCTTTACTAACCATTTGATCAACCACGTGGCACTACATCAACGACCATTATTACTCAATTATTCGACCGTTATATTAATGGTCCCCACGAAAAAAACCCCTTTTTCAAATTTTAAACTTAAAGCCGTTTCCCCCACATTTTCCTTCAATTCTTTCTTAAACCCCCAGAACATTACTCTTCTTCTTCTTCTTCAGCTCTTTCTCTCTGTTTTTCTCACCTCCATGAAATTACATTTCTGGGTTACTATTTTCCTCCAGTATCATTCAATAAATTAGTTAAAAAAAGTGAGAAATTTTTTAAAAAAAAAAAATCCAAAAAGAAGAAAAGATGGTAAAGAAACCATCATCACCGACATCATCACCGGTGAAAATAACGGTAACATCATCAAGCGTCGGAAACAGAAGCGTCGGGCTAACAAGCCCAATCCAACGACACTCACTCTCACCCCACACTCAAAATTCTTCCGCAAGAAGACGACGGTACTCTGTTCCGCACCAAGAAATCGACGCCGCCGCGGTTCAAGAAGGAGAAAATGAAGAGGAAATCAACTCCGAGTTCGTGTCGTACACCGTCCACATCCCTCCAACCCCAGAAAGGCCTACATTTCCGTCCCTGTACGACTCGCAGAACAGCCAGTCGACGGGCCGGGACGGGCCGGACATGGGGCGGTTCGGGCCTGGGTTCATATCGGGGACGATATTCACAGGAGGGTTCAACTCGGTGACACGGGGTCACGTGGTGGACTGCTCAACGGAGAGGTCAGAGGCGCAGCAGAACAGGCTGGAGCAGGGGAGGTCAGGTGAGGAGTGTTGGATGAAAGGGTGTGATGAGAAGCCGATAAGGTGTCCGTGCGAATGCGGGTTTCGGATATGCCGGGAATGCTATCTAGATTGCTTGGGGAACAAGGATGGTGGGCGGTGTCCGGGGTGTAAGGAGGTGTATGATAAAGACGAGGGCGAAAAGGAGGAGGAGGAGGAGGAGGAAGAGGAAGAGGAAGAGGAAGAGGAAGAAGAAGAGGATGTAGCGAGGCCGTTACGGGGAAAGGGAAAGGGAAAGGGAAAGGGGGAGTATAAGATGGATAAAAGGTTATCAATGGTGAAATCAGTGAAGAATCCACAAGAGTTTGATCATAATAGATGGTTGTTTGAGACAAAAGGGACTTATGGGTATGGAAATGCTTTGTGGCCTAAAGAAGGATTTGGGTATGATGGTAATAATAATAATAATAATGGGTTTGAGTATCCACCTGATTTTGGGCAGAGGTGTAGAAGGCCTTTGACTAGGAAAGTTGCTGTTTCTACTGCTGTTATTAGCCCTTACAGGTATTTTTTCATTTTCTTTTTCATTTGGTTTGAGTAATGAAAATTACTATATGTGATGTTATAAATTAGGTCATGATTGTTAGTTTTATGAGCTAGTAACTAGTAATATTAGTGTTCGGCGAACTAGTATTTTAAGCAACTTTTAGAGGTACAGATAGAGGTAGAGATAGAGTTTGGCTAATATTTTGCAAATGTATGATTAATTTTACTCTTATTAAGTTGATCCACTAAAATATATGTACAAAACTGTTAGTTTTTGTTGATGACAAAAATGTATTTTGTTAAAAATATTGACCCATTAATTCAATTAGGAAACATGGAAGTGCAAAAGTGTTGACTTATTTGATTTAGAGTCATTTAGTTTATCATGAGTCTGCCCAGTATACTTTATACTACAGTGAGATATTGTTTCCGAATTTAGAACAAATAAATGAGTTACCAAAGCAGTGTAAATCAAACTGAAATTAAAGGGGTTATAGAATGAACAGAAACTATATTAACCATGTTTTATATCACCTTCTAGTGTTTCATATGCAATATCAGTGACATAAGCTTATACTGTTTTAGTTGAGCTAAGTTTTTTCAGCAAACAAAAAATGACTGCATAATGCAAAATATATGACACACATTTTAACCATTATAATGCAGATTACTTATGGTGATACGCTTTGTTGCCTTGGGCCTGTTCCTGACATGGAGAATTCGGCATCCTAACCGCCAGGCCATGTGGTTATGGGGCATGTCTGTAACCTGTGAAGTTTGGTTCGCATTCTCTTGGCTCTTAGACCAGCTTCCTAAACTGTGTCCTGTTAACAGAATAGCTGATCTTTCTGTTCTAAAAGACCGGTATGAGTCCCCTACTCTCCGCAACCCAAAGGGTCGATCTGACCTTCCTGGAATCGATGTGTTTGTATCCACAGCAGACCCCGAAAAAGAGCCTCCTCTTGTGACTGCAAACACCATCCTTTCCATCCTTGCTGTTGATTATCCTGTAGAAAAGTTGGCATGCTATCTATCTGATGACGGAGGTGCACTTTTGACATTCGAGGCCTTGGCTGAGACTGCGAGTTTTGCCAGAACTTGGGTGCCTTTCTGCAGGAAGCATGCTATTGAACCAAGAAATCCTGAGGCGTACTTTGGGCAGAAGAAGGATTTCCTTAAGAACAAAGTGAGGTTGGATTTTGTTCGAGAGAGGAGGCGGGTAAAACGAGAGTATGATGAGTTTAAAGTCAGGATTAACTCATTACCCGAGTCTATTAGGAGACGGTCTGACGCTTACAATGCTCATGAAGAGATGCGTGCTAAAAAGAAACATATGGAAATGGGAGGAAACCTTTCCGAAAAATTGAAGGTTCCTAAGGGTACTTGGATGTCTGATGGTTCTCACTGGCCTGGAACTTGGCCTTCTGCCGAGACTGATCATGCTAGAGGTGACCATGCCGGTATCATCCAGGTACTTTCTTAATTTCATTGTTCCAACTCTTACTTGTGTTCACCTTATGCTTTATTTGTGATGTGAACAAACCAATATCAACTTATGATTCATATGTGACGTGAACAAACCAATACCCAATGTTGCATTGTTTATGCTAAAATATCACTGACTATGAGATTTTAATGTCAATCACTGTTGATGCCGCAACTTTGATTACTAACAACTCGTATTGGATTAATTAATGAATATGGTTTGTCATAAAATTTCACTTACGATATAACAAGATATAGGATTAATAAAATTGATGAAGTTGGGTTGTTGATTGTGAAACTGTAATGAGCTAATGACAAGTAACTAAGTAATGATATGTTCTATATTCTTGTGTTGCTTAATTTAATTAAATATCAGATTGCATTTGCAATTTGTAAAAATTAACATAAGGTTGTCAGATTGAACATTCAGTAGATCAAAAGCATTAGAATTGTTTTGAGAAGCCTATGTTTTGGATGCATTTTCAGAAATCAGATGTTACTACCACATAAAATGCTTCATTAATAAAATTGTATTGATTATTAGTATTAATTTTATGATAATATTGTAGGCAATGCTAGCACCTCCAAACTCCGAACCTGTTTACGGATCAGAAGCAGATGGGGAGAACCTTATAGACTCAACAGAAGTAGACATACGCCTCCCTATGTTGGTTTATGTTTCCAGAGAGAAAAGACCAGGCTATGATCACAACAAGAAAGCCGGAGCCATGAATGCACTGGTTAGAACTAGTGCTATAATGTCCAATGGTCCATTCATTCTCAACCTCGACTGTGATCACTACATCCACAACTCCTTGGCCATAAGGGAAGGCATGTGTTTCATGCTTGATAGAGGTGGTGACAGAATCTGTTATGTCCAATTCCCTCAGAGATTTGAAGGGATCGATCCTAGTGACCGCTATGCAAACCACAACACGGTGTTTTTTGATGTGTCGATGAGGGCTTATGATGGGCTCCAGGGTCCAATGTATGTTGGTACAGGCTGCATTTTCCGAAGGATTGCACTATATGGTTTTAGTCCTCCACGAGCCACTGAACGTCGTGGGTGGTTTGGGTCTAGAAAGTTCAAGTTATCTCTGAGGAGGAAAGGTAAGAAGGAACAACAGAAGCCTGATGAAATTGTTTTACCTGTTGAAACGAATGAAGAGGGAGATGATGATTTAGACATTGAGTCATTGCTCCTTCCTAAGAGATTTGGAAGTTCTACTTCTTTAGCAGCTTCAATTCCAATAGCCGAATATCAAGGAAGGCTTCTTCAGGACCTTCAAGGCAAAGGAAATCAGGGTAGGCCTGCAGGGTCACTTGCTGTACCTCGAGAGCCTTTGGATGCTGCAACTGTTGCTGAGGCTATAAGTGTCATATCCTGCTTCTATGAGGACCGAACTGAGTGGGGAAAAAGAGTAGGGTGGATATATGGCTCTGTAACAGAAGATGTTGTAACAGGTTACAGAATGCACAACCGTGGATGGAGGTCAATCTACTGTGTAACAAAAAGAGATGCATTTCGGGGCACAGCACCAATCAATCTTACTGATAGACTGCACCAAGTACTCCGATGGGCAACAGGATCAGTTGAGATATTCTTCTCGAAAAACAATGCACTGTTTGCTAGCAGAAGGATGAAGTTCTTACAAAGAATAGCTTACCTAAATGTTGGTTTCTACCCTTTTACATCAATGTTCCTCATTGTGTACTGCTTCCTACCAGCCCTCTCACTCTTCACTGGACAGTTCATTGTTCAGTCCCTCGATGTAACATTCTTGCTCTTGCTTCTGATTGTGACACTATCATTGTGCATGCTCGCGCTCCTTGAGATCAAGTGGTCAGGAATCACCCTACACGACTGGTGGAGAAATGAGCAATTCTGGCTTATTGGCGGAACAAGTGCACACCCTGCAGCTGTCTTACAAGGGCTGCTGAAAGTGATAGCCGGAGTTGACATTTCCTTCACATTGACCTCAAAATCTTCTACACCAGATGAAGCTGAAGACGAGTTTGCTGATCTTTATGTCGTGAAATGGAGCTTCCTTATGCTTCCTCCTATTACAATCATGATGGTTAACACAATTGCTATTGCAGTGGGTTCTGCTAGAACACTTTACAGTCCATTCCCAGAATGGAGTAAGCTGCTTGGTGGGGTATTCTTTAGCTTTTGGGTTCTCTGCCATCTTTACCCCTTCGCTAAGGGCTTGATGGGGCGAAGAGGGCGGGTTCCTACCATTGTATATGTTTGGTCTGGCCTTCTTTCGATTATAATCTCATTGTTATGGGTTTATATCAGTCCTCCCACAGGAAGTCAAGAGGCAAACATGAAGTTTGAGTTCCCTTGAGTAGGATTCATTTGTATTGTATAATCAAGATGTAATTTCTTTCTCAGGAAATTCATTTTTGATCAATGTTTATAGCAATGAGTTTAATCATAGTTTAGTGTGATTCTTTTATGATATTGTAATATGTATCAGCTATAATAGAACAATGGTTATTTTGCATATTGATTCATTTCTATCTTCAAAGTCATGCAACTTCATTAATGATAAAAAAAAAAAAAAAATGCATGTGAAATTTCTGTAATTGCACTTCCACAAAAAAAAAGCTAATTTGGTAACTAATTCTTACAAGCTACATAATATTTTTGTGTAACCTACATCCCCAACTTTTTTTATGTATGTCACTTATATATAAAATGCAAGTATTGTCAACATTCAACACCATAAGTAATTTTTCATCAATTAAAACCTTTACTTGTGCGTTTATCTATCTGGTGCCTACATTATTATTGCTACAAACTTTAAAACTTGCAAAGTACAAACATAGAGTCTAAGTAAAATAAAATCATTTGATTGGGGGTTCTTTCAAATTTCCAATGGTAGTTATGTAGAGTACAATACCCCATAATGATGAGTGACATAATAATAACTAACACCATTACCTCTACAACTACCAGGTTCCTAATTGGATTCAGTTTTTTTCACCTGCAATCCAAGTTCATAATTCGTATATAACAACCCAAAAGACCAAATATCCACAACTTAAAGTTTCTTGCAAATAGCATAATTACATGTGCTTTATAACTTTTTCAACATATTTTATCGCTTTCTTTATTTACGTGATTGCAGTTGTATGTAAGCTATGATGACGGCTTTTCACATAGATTTAGGACAATAATAAAGACCGGATTGAGTCATAAAGACTCGAAGCTTGAATAAGCTAAATATGGCGTAAATAAAGTGATCACCAAATCTAGTTAAAACATGTGCATTATATAAAACCCAGCTAGTAAACACTCATGTAGCCACAAGTTGGATCGACAAGTTTTTAAAATTCACCGCTCCTCCACCCATCAACTATTCACATTTTAAGCTAATATGATTAGGAGGCTATCTAATTTTATTACCTTTAAAAAGAATCATGTTTATACTTGTACCTCAAATCCGAATGTGAGCAAGTCATGATGAAGAGAACAGTATAAAAATATAAAAGGTGTTGCGTTAGTTACGTAGTAAATTATCGAACATAATGTGATTCAAAGGTAGCATTCAAGTTACATAGTAAATTATCGTACATAAGAGGTAGTGTTCCCCCGCCCGCCCAATTGGAATAATGGACTCAAGAATGACGATGATGCAAGTTAAATGAAATTTTTTAGCTAGTGACATTGTCAAAGACTCAAAGATGTAATGTTGATTGCAGGGTTATATAATTCCTCAGTAGTTAGTAGATTATTTAATCACTTCATCCTTTCTTAATTAATTTCATATATTTCTAATCATCTATCAAACTATTATTATCAATTATTAATCAACCAAAGTTTTGCATGCAAACATGTTCATAGGTCATAAAGTTAACAAAGCTCACAAGTTAACATAAAAAAAATATTATAGTGTTTTGAAATAATCTACTAAATATAATCACATATAATAAGTGATTGTGATTGTTGAGTATTCCCTTTGTATTTTAAGACTTGTTCACTCAAAATTGTCCCATGTTAACTTATAGACCCGCTCCTCCAATAAGCTCCTTCAAATCATTGGCTTATTTTCTCTATTAAAATGAAAAAAAAAAAAAAAAAAAATCGTTGGCTTATTTATATTATTATGCCGTATACCAATTTAACCTTCACTAGTTTAACACGAAGAAAGAATATTGTCTTATTAATGACAAAAAATATTTATACGTACAATTAACCAAACATAGGTGTTAAGTCCCATCTGAAAAGCACAAGTTTAAGAAGAAAAAAAAAGAAAAAAGAAAAAATTAGGAAGAAATAATTGGCTTATATTTTGCTTCTTAGTTCAAACTTCCACTCAACTAGTAATGATTTTATTGCTCTATTATTACTTGCTTATTCATCTTAGAAAATGATTTATTCAATGCAATATAAAGTCTTTATCACTGTTCCACATGGTTCGTAAAAACACTACCAATTTGAATATTGATATACCAAGTAGAGTATACAACATAAGAATTATATATGAATTTTATAAAAAGAGAACTTTACCCGTCATTAGACCAAACTTTTCTATATGAATAAATAAAAAACTTTTTATATATATTCAATTGCTCAAAACAAAACTCGGGGGGTCGGGCCCCTACCCGCCCCAACCAAGATCCGCCCCTAGCTGATGATAAAATTCGATCTCTACATCTCCTAAAATCTTGAAGGAAATTCTAACTATCTTAGATACCCCTTACGATTAACATAACTAATTAAGATCAGAGTTATATTTATCTTAACTTATTTAAATTTACATAACATATGATGAGAGCATATACATATAAAGTATTCGGTACATGCATCTATCTGAACTTATTGATTATTCACCTTGATCATATATTTATTTATTTTGAAATATAAATAAGAGAGACAATCAATTTATCATGAAGCTATGTTTGAATTTTCTCAATGTTGAGTTTTCAAATATCAATTTTGATAAAAAAAAATTCATACATAACTTGGTCTCTTATGAGGACATTCATGATCGGTTTCATGCATTGAAAAAGCAAAATGTTATGTTAAAACCTAATGGAATAAGGCGAAACAACGGGTAATTTTTGCACTCCTCTTCCTTTCACATGAATAATGATCAATGTTACTATTCATATGATAGGGGAGAAGTTCGGAAATATCTCGGGGAGTGTGGAAACCACGGCGGAAACAACAAGCTGAAGTTGATATAAATTTGCTATTCTTGAAGAGGGTTTTGCAATTTAGGTGCTCATATTGCTTTTGAGGTTTGAACTTTGAAGGATGGATTGTCAACGGTAGTCGGATATTTAGCAACAATTCCAAGTTGCAAAGGCAAGGGACCCCAAAAAGTTCACTGTTTTTGTAGAGGAAATCAATACAAATTGGACGAAATTTGGTGCCAAATAAAAATCATGTTTAATATGCAAAAAAAAAAAAAAAAAAAAAAAAAAAAAAAAAAAAAAAAAAAAAAAAACAAAAAAAACGAAAAAAA
>PYUH01000859.1:266518-277952 GCA_016808085.1 Suaeda aralocaspica
ATGGGTCCAAAGCAATCATTGCTACATTGTTGTTGTTGAGGATGTACGATATGGTAATCATAATATATATGGGTTTGAGTATCCACCTGATTTTGGCAGAGGGTTGTAGAAGGCCTTGACTAGGAAAAGTTGATGTTTCTATGTGTTATTAGGTTACTATTTACAGGTATTTCATTTTCGTTATTTGTCACGGTTGAGTAATGGAAAAATTATATATGTGATGTGTATAAATAGGTCAGATTGTTGTTTTATGAGCTAGTAACTAGTAATATTAGTGTTCGGCGAACTAGTATTTTAAGCAACTTTTAGAGGTACAGATAGAGGTAGAGATAGAGTTTGGCTAAATTTTGCAAATGTATGATTAATTTTACTTTATTAAGTGATCCACTAAAATATATGTAACAAAACTGTTAGTTTTGTGATGACAAAATGTATTTTGTTAAAAAATATTGACCCATTATTCAATTAGGAAACATGGAAGTGCAAAAGTGTTGGACTATTTGATTTTAGAGTCATTTAGTTTCATGAGTCTGCCCAGTATACTTTATACTACAGTGAGATATTGTTTCCGATTTAGAACAAATAAAGAGTTACCCAAAGCAGTGTAAATCAAACTGAAATTAAAGGGGTTATAGAGAACAGAAAACTATATTACCATGTTTTATATCACCTTCTGTGTTTCATATGCAATATCAGTGACATAAGCTTATACTGTTTTAGGTGAGCTAAGTTTTTCATCGCCACAAAATGACTGCATAATGCAATATTAGGCAACACATTTAACCATTATAATGCGAGATTACTTATGGTGATACGCTTTGTTGCCTGGGCCTGTTCCTGACATGGAGAATTCGGCATCCTAACCCGCCCAGGCCATGTGGTTATGGGGCATGTCTGTAACCTGTGAAGTTTGGTTCGCATTCTCTTGGCTCTTAGACCAGCCTTCCTAAACTGTGTCCTGTTAACAGAATAGCTGATTTTTCTGTCTAAAAAGACCGGTTGGTCCCCTACTCTCCGCCAACCCCAGGGTCGATCTGACCTTCCTGGAATCGATGTGTTTGTATCCACGCAGACCCCGAAAAAGAGCCTCCCGTGTGACTGCAACACCATCTCTTTCCACCTTGCTGTTGATTTTGTAGAAAAAGTTGGCATGCTATCTATCTGGTGCGGCGGTGCACTTTTGACATTCGAGGGCCTTGGCTGAATGCGAGTTTTGCCAGAACTTGGGTGCCTTTTGGAGAGAAGCATGCTATTGAACCAAGATCCTGGGCGTACTTTGGGGCAGAAGAAGGATTTCCTTAAGAACAAAGTGAGTTGGATTTTGTTCGAGAGAGGAAGGCGGGGTAAAAAGAGAGTATGATGAGTTTAAAGTCAGGATTAACTCTTACCCGAGTCTATTAGGAGACGGTCTGACGGCTACAATGTCATGAAGAGATGCGTGCTAAAAAGAAACATATGGAAAGGGAGGAAAACCTTTCCGAAAAATTGAAGGTTCCTAAGGGTACTTGGATGTCTGATGGTTCTCACTGGCCTGGAACTTGGCCTTCTGCCGAGACTGATCATGTAGAGGTGACCATGCCGGTATCATCAGGTTACTTCTTAATTTATTGTTCAACTCTTACTTGTGTTCACCTTATGCTTTATTGTGTGATGTGAAAAAACAAACCAAGTATCAAATTATGATTCATATGTGACGTGAACAAACCAATACCCAATGTTGCATTGTTTAGCAAACATATCACATGACTATGAGATTTTAATGTCAATCACTGTTGATGCCGCAACTTTGATTCTAACAACTCGTATTGGATTAATTAATGAATATGGTGTGTCATAAAATTTCACTTACAGATATAAACAAAAGATATGGATTAATAAAATTGATGAGTTGGGTTGTGATTGTGAAACTGTAATGAGCTAATGACAAGTAACTAAGTAATGATATGTTCTTATTCTTGTGTTGCTTAATTTATTAAATATCAGATTGCATTTGCAATTTGTAAAAATTAACAATAGGTTGTCAGATTGAACAATTCAGTAGATCAAAAGCATTAGATTGTTTTGAGAAGCCTATGTTTTGGATGCATTTTCAGAAATCAGATGTTACTACACCACTAAAATGCTTCATAATAAAATGTATTGATTATTAGATTAATTTATGATAATTTTTTTAAAATTGTAGGCAATGCTAGCACCTCCCAAACTCCGAACCTGTTTCGGATCAGAAGCAGATGGGGAGAACCTTTAAGACTCAAAGAAGTAGACATCTACGCCTCCCTGTTGGTTTATGTTTCCAGAGAGAAAAGACCAGGCTATGATCACAACAAGAAAGCGGAGCCAAGAATGCAATGGTTAGAACTAGTGCTATAATGTCCAATGGTCCATTCATTCTCAACCTCGACTGTTGTCACTATCCACAACTCCTTGGCCATAAGGGAAGGCATGTGTTTCATGCTTGAGAGATGAGGTGGTGACAGAAATCTGTTATGTCCAATTCCCTCAGAGGATTTGAAGGGATCGATCCTAGTGACGCTATGCAACCACACAACGGTGTTTTTTGATGTGTCGATGAGGGCTTATGATGGGCTCCAGGTCCAATGTATGTTGGTACAGGCTGCATTTTCCGAAGGATGCACTATATGGTTTTTAGTCCTCCACGAGCCACTGAACGTCGTGGGTGGTTTGGGTCTAGAAGTTCAAGTTATCTCTGGGGAGGTAGAAGGAACAACAGAAGCCTGATGAAATTGTTTTCACGTTTGAAACGAATGAAGGGGAGGATGATGATTTAGAACTTGGTCATTGCTCCTTCCTAAGATGTGAAGTTCTACTTTAGCAGCTTCAATTCCAATAGCCGAAATCAAGGAAGGCTTCTTCAGGACCTTCAAGGCAAAGGAAATCAGGGTAGGGCTGACGGGTCATTGCTGTACCCCGAGAGCCTTTGGATGCTGCAACTGTTGCTGAGGCTATAAGTGTCATATCCTGCTTTTCTATGAGGACCGAACTGAGTGGGGAAAAAGAGTAGGGTGGATTATGGGTCTGTAACAGAAGATGTTGTAACAGGTTACAGAATGCACAACCGTGGATGGGGTCAATCTACTGTGTAACAAAAAAGGATGCATTCGGGGCACAGCACCTCAATCTTACTGATAGACTGCACCAAGTACTCCGATGGGCAACAGGATCAGTTGAGATATTCTTCTCGAAAAACAATGCACTGTTTGCTAGCAGAAGGATGAAGTTCTTACAAAGAATAGCTTACCTAGTGTTGGTTTCTACCTTTTACATCAATGTTCCTATGTGTACTGCTCCCACCAGCCCTCTCACTCTTCACTGGACAGTTCATTGTTTCAGTCCTCGATGTAACATTTTCTGCTCTTGCTCTGATTGTGACACTATCATTGTGACATGCTCTGCGCTCCTTGAGTCAAGTGGTCAGGATCACCCTACACGACTGGTGGGGAGAAATGAGCAATTCTGGCTTATTGGCGAAACAAGTGCACACCCTGCAGCTGTCTTACAAGGGCTGCTGAAAGTGATAGCCGGAGTTGACATTTCCTTCACATTGACCTCAAAATCTTCTACACCAGATGAAGCTGAAGACGAGTTTGCTGATCTTTATGTCGTGAAATGGAGTTCCTTATGCTTCCTCTATTACAATATGATGGTTAACACAATTGCTATTGCAGTGGGTTCTGCTAGAAACACTTATCAGTCCATCCCAGAATGGAGTAAGCGCTTGTGGGGGGTATTCTTTAGCTTTTGGTTCTCTGCCATCTTTACCCTTCGCTAAGGGCTTGATGGGGCGAAGAGGGCGGGTTCTCCCATTGTATATGTTTGGTCTGGCCTTCTTTCGATTATAATCTCATTGTTATGGGTTTACTATGTCCTCCCACAGGAAGTCAAGAGGCAAACAGAAGTTTGAGTCCCTTGAGTAGGATCATTTGATTGTATAATCAAGATGTAATTTCTTTCTCAGGAAATTCATTTTTGATCAATGTTTATAGCAATGAGTTTAATCAAGTTGTAGTGTGATTCTTTTATGATTGTAATATGTATCAGCTATAATAGAACATGGTTATTTTGCATATGATTCATTTTTATCTTCAAAGTCATGCAACTTCATTAATGATAAAAAAAAAAAAAAATGCATGTAAATTTCTGTAATTGCACTTCCACAAAAAAAAGCTATTTGGAACTATTCTTACAAGCTACACATATATTGTGTAACCTACATCCCCAACTTTTTTTTATGTATTCACTTATATATAAAATGCAAGTATTGTCAACATTCAACACCATAAGTAATTTTTCATCAATTAAAACCTTTACTTGTGCGTTTATCTATCTGGTGCCTACATTATTATTGCTACAAACTTTAAAACTTGCAAAGTACAAACATAGAGTCTAAGTAAAAATAAATCATTTGATTGGGGGTTCTTTCAATTTCCAATGGTAGTTATGTAGAGTACAATACCCCATAATGATGAGTGACACCTAATAAACTAACACCATTCCTACACTACACTACCAGGTTCCTATTGGTTCCAGTTTTTTCACCTGCCACCAATAGTTCCAATTCGTATTCCCAACAACCCAGACAAATCCACCTTAGTTCTTGCAAATCAATTACATGTGCTTTATACTTTTTCAACATATTTTATCGCTTTCTTATTTACGTGTGCAGTTGTATGTAAGCTTATGCTGACGGCTTTTAACATAGTTTAGGACCTATACGACCGGATTGAGTTCAGAAGACTCGAAGCGTGAATAGCTAAATATGGCGTAATAAGTGATCACCACTGTCTGTTAAAAACATGGCATATATAAAAACCCCGCTCGTCACCCCTCTGTAGAGCCCCACGTTGGCTCACGCCCCCCCGTTTTTCACCCCTTCCCCCGTCCCTCCCACCCCCCCCCTCATCCCAAACCACCCATTACTTCCCACCTGATTGCCACGCCCACTCCTCGGACCATTGACCGCGGCTCCTCTCCTTTTTACCTTTCCCCGGCCTCATGTTTCTCCTTGTCCTCCCCATCCCCTCCGCCCCTGCTGCGCCGAAGTCCTTGAAATTCGACACAACCCGCGCCCCCCCACCCCCCGTCTCCCCCATACCTCCCCAGGTGCTGCCGGTCAGTTCCGTCGTACCTTCTCGCCCCTCATTGTGATTCGCCACGAGGGTAGGCATTCCCGTTCCCCTCGTCCTTCTCGTCCCTCCGACACCCGCCTTGAGCTCACAACGCGTCGCACCCTTGTGTGACCCCCCCCCCCCACCACCCCCCGAAGTTCGCCCGCCCCGGCACCCGGAGTACCACACATTGGCCTACTGGACCTCCACCGACATACAGCTAAGCCCATACGCGCGCCAGCAAGACAATCGCCCACCACCGGTCTACCACCACAACACCGCACCCCACCTATAAAGTCTCAAGGTAGTCTCTTCGTAGCTTGCTTACTTCCACCCCGCACCCTTCACATACAACACCCTGCGCCCCTAAACACAACACCGACACCCCACCCACGAGTAACCACCAACGCCCATCCTGCATCCCTGCCTAGCATGGTTCTCTCGAACACTCATCAATCCACATCATCCCCCAAACGACACCAGAACACCCCCCCCTAGATACACACCCCAAGCACACAATAGACACAGGGCCCAACATACCCACCGCTGAGCCACAAACCCCACCCTACCACCCACCCACAACAACATCAAACCGAACACTGAAAACAAACGACCAATCCAACCCAACTCACACTCCCTTAACATATACCCACCCATACACAAACACCCCAAAACAAACTACCCAACCCACTCACCCACTACACTGTAATACTACATCACACCCCCAACCCCACTCACACTCTCTCCTATTACTCCCACCGTTTGCCTGCCCCACACATGTTCATAGGTCATAAACGTTAAACAAAAATCACAGTAAACATAATAAAAACACCCCCTCTTCTCTCAGCCTGGCACCTGCTTTTAGCAAAGTAGGTTAGCCTTGAAATACCCCCCCAAGATGTCACCTTCATCCCATCTAATAAGTGATTGTGATGTTGCGTTATTCCCTTTGTATTTTTAAGGGTGACTTGTTACTCAACATTTGTCCCTGTTTTAAACTTCAGCAGACCACCGAGACTCACCCTCCCATACGCTCCTTCCCAATCATTGGCTTAGTGTTTCTCTATTTGACACTGCCCCCCCCCCCACCCCCCCTGTGGCCTTCTTTCTCTTCTATGCCGCTCATCAACTTTAAACCCTTCCCTCGTTTCCCCCCCGCCGGAAAGACATCTTGTCTTATTCATGGCCCACCAACTCTTTTTCGTTACCATTCCCCCACCATCGGTGTCCGTCCCCTGCCCCCGCCCCCGTTTCCCGGCAGGACCCCACCACAAAGCAAACCGCAAAAACTTGTAGGCCGCCACATCAACTGGTTCTCTTTTGCCTTAGCTTCGTCGGAACACTTCCACTTCAACAGCACCGCCCCCCACAAATCATGACTTGTGTATGGCACCTCTACACCTCACACACTCCGACTTATTCCTCTTAGCCCGCTTTATATTCACATGCACATAACTCACAACCAGACCGGCACCCACATCAGACATTCCCTGTCCACCAACACTGGTACCGTAAACCACCCCCACAAAACAACACACACTACCAATTTGAATATTGATATACCAAGTAGATATACAACATAAGAATTTAGTATGAATTTATAAAAAGAGAACTTTAAACCCGTCATAGATCCCAAACTTTCTATAGAGATAAATAAAAAACTTTTATATATATTCAATTGCTCAAAACAAAACTCGGGGGGTCGGGCCCCTACCCGCCCCAACCAAGATCCGCCCCTAGACTGATGATAAAATTCGATCTCTACATCTCCTAAAATCTTGAGGAAATTCGTACAATCTATTAGATACCCCTTACGATTAACATACTAATTAAGATCAGAGTTATATTTATCTATACTTATTTAATTTACATAACATATGATGAGAGCATATACATATAAAGTATTCGGTAATGCATCTATCTGAACTTATTGATTATTCACCATTAATATATTTATTATTTTGATATAAATAAGAGAGACAATCAATTTATCATGAAGCTATGTTTGAATTTCTCAATGTTGAGTTTTCAAATATCAATTTGATAAAAAAAAAATTCATACATAACTTGGTCTCTTATGAGGAATTCGACGGTTTCATGCATTGAAAAAGCAAAATGTTATGTTAAAAACCTAATGAATAAGGCGAAACAAACGTAATTTTTGCACTCCTCTTCCTTTCACATGAATAATGTACAATGTTACTATTCATCTGATTAGGGGAGAAGTTCGGAAATATCTCGGGGTGTGAAAACCCGGCGGAAAAACAACAAGCTGAAGGATATAAAGTTTGCTATTCTTGAAGAGGGTTTGCAATTTTTGGTGCTCATAATGCTTTTGAGGTTGAACTTTGAAGGATGGATTGTCACGGTAGTCGGATTTAGCAACAATTCAAGTTGCAAAGGCAAGGGACCCCAAAAAGTTCACTGTTTTTGTAGAGGAAATCAATACAAATGGGAAACCGACAAATTTGGTGCCAAATAATGAAAAATACGATGTGTAGAGTATTGCAAAAAAAAAAAAAAAAAAAAAAAAAAAAAAAAAAAAAAAAGCATTTGAAGACGTACGGAAGTGACGGACGACACATATATTGGCACAGAACTTGAGAAACATATATTTGGTGCATGCAACACGTTATTTATGTATATACTAGTCAGCCTTCGGAGCCTATTAATGCGAGTCAGTCCATGCAATGTAATTCAATGCTTGATTTTTCCCCCTTGAATCGCTTTAATGCCTTCCACCTTATTAACCAACGCACTCGATCTCTCATTTATTCATTATCACCAACTTTACGTTACAAACTACACTTCCATCTAACTTAGCTTATATATAATTGTCAACAATAATTATGTGCAGTTATTGCTCTACCCTCTACACAAATCATGTGTGTTTGTGTGCAAGAACCATACCAACGATGTATATAATGGCTAGTTGAGGGTGTCGGTTGTAGTGGCAGTGATGGATCCTAAATTAATAACGAGGGTCTAAATGAGTTGAACAAATTTTAATGGGATCAAATAATCAATTAAGCTTTTAGTTTTAAAAATCCTAAATTTAGTGATAATTAGCTGTCCTTATATACAATGGTGGTCAAAGAACCCTACTTTGGCAGGTCTAGCAAGTGTGGCTTTGCCCTATGGAAGTTTCATTTGTGTGAAGAAGGGCTGAGATTTGGACATTTGGTATAGGTGATGGAATGTCGGATGTAAGGACTAGGAGCTGAGTATAAGTCGTACCCTCAATGGATGGTCACGCTAAGTCGTGGAGCCCTGGAGGGTGGTGTGGATTTTAGATTGTATCTATCTCGCTTAACCATTCCTTTATTATGTCGCTCTTTTTAGTATTAGCCCATAACACAACATTCAGAATTTCAGATCAATATAGTTTTTGTATACCTTTTTGTAATACGGAGTATTAATAAAGGTTTGTTCTTTTCACTGGTTAAGATTGATTGACACTTATAATGATTGAACTTATTGGAACTTATGGTAACTTATTTAAATGTAATGCAATGAAATAATTAGAACAAATTGTGAATTTGTAAGGAAAAATATATCGGAATAATGAATTAGAATGTATTGGAATAAATGTAACGAATTGGAATAGACCGGAGGTCTTAGAATAAAAAAGAACTTTCTGAAATTGATTGAAAGTTATTGGGGAAAAAATCCATAAATTGAACATACCCGAAGGGCATGTTTTACTTCAGTTGAAAACAGTTGAATTGAACTGATTGGAGCTGAACTGAAATTTTTTCTTATGGATTAATGTTTTTTAATTATGAATTATTGAATTTTAATTATTTATTATTGATTTTAACTATAGATTTTTAATTATGATTATTGATTTTTAATTATGATTTTTATAGATTGACTATAACTAGTGATTATTAACTACGGATTGTTAATGATTTTTAGCTATGTAGTAATTAATGACATAGTAATAATTTTGATATTAATCCACTAATAATTATTAAACAAAAAAATTTCGTTATTGGTAGTTTATATTTTATGAAATAAAAAGAAGTAATATATCTTCATATTTTTGTCAATGGTAATCCATTTATGTGGTATAATAATATTTTTGAAAATAATATTTCACTCATATATTTGTTTCATTTGCTAAATGGTAGTTTCATAATATTTTTTTCGTGAAAATTATAAACTAATAAATGTAACAAAAAAAATGATGATTAATGTATCATAAATATAATATGAACACACGAATAATATTATAAACAAATAATATTATGAACAAATTAATTAGCAAAATAAAAGAAGAGTTAAACTGAACTGAATGGAGCTGAACTAAAATGAAATTTTGAATTGAACTGAACTAAAAAAACTGAACTGATTTTAAAATGAAGTAAACATGCCCTAAGAATCTAGAATGATGCATGTAATTCATATGACTATGTTTTGTTTTATATATTGAAAGTAATTTAAGATATTCTCTCATCTTATAAATAGTGTAAAATTCTAAGCGTATCAAACATTTAGAAACGGAGGGGGTAGCTACTTATACTATCACGGCTAACTTAATTCTAATTAATGACGATATAGCTTAATAATTATGGGATACATAGGTTACGTACATAACTTTCCTATCCAAGATAAGTTCCCGAACTTATTTTCTTATTAATACAAAGTCATCATTGCTCACATATCCTATATATTCCTTTAGCCAATCAAACAACATTTTGGTACCATTATCTGTACGTGTATGTGTTAAATTAAAGTGCATCACTTATGTGGCTGAGTAGATAAATACTACTTCGTATAACAAAAGGATGTTTCTTGCACATGCAAAGCATGCTAATTGCTTATCAGTAGAACTTACGAAAACATAACTTGAAAGCAACATAAAGCCTAGCACCCAAAAATAAAAAATAAAAAGCAGCCTGAATTTATAGCCGCAAAAACATTATGCTCATGAAAATAAATTGCATACTCTTCCCTCCAGGGCCGGGACTGAGGTTTTGAAGACTCTGTTCAAATTTTTAATACAAGGCTCTTGAATTTAAAAAAATAATAAAGATTAAGATTGAAAAAGTGAAGAAGAATTTATGATTGTTTTACTGTTTTAGATCTAAGAGAAAGGAGAAGAAGAAGAAAAGCTAAAAGTGAAGAAGAATTAATGGGTGCCGAGTTTTACAGTTTTAGAACTAAGAGGAAAAGGTAGAAGTGAATAAGAATTAATGGGGGTCAGGTTTTACTGTTTTAGAACTAAGAGGAAAAGGTAGAAGTGAAGAAGAATTAATGGGGGCCGGTTTTTAGTGTTTTAGAACTAAAAGGAAAAGGTAGAAGTGAAGAAGAATTAATGGGGGCCGGTTTTTAGTGTTCTAGAACTAAAAGGAAAAGGTAGAAGTGAGAAGAATTAATGGGGGCCGATTTTTAGTGTTATAGATCTAAGAGAAAGGAGAAGAAGAGGAAAAGACATTCCTTTAATGAATAATAGCTTAAAAAATATGAGAAAAATAAAAAACACGCGCAGCAAGACTCAAACCTAAGTTCTCAAGTTATAAAGCAACTCCTCGCACCACTAAGCCAAATAATACTTTTATTGTAACATCTAGTACAAATAATATATATCTAATAATTTGAGGCCTTCTGAAACCACGAGGTCCTGCGCGGCCGCATAGCTCGTGGTGGCCAAGCGCCCGCCATGCTTCCCCCAATTCATGAGCCTATTAGTGATGAGTGTATGACCGCCAATCATCACCCCATTCAACTGAATTCATGCCATAGACATCATAAAAGATTTTGCAAGTTATAAAAAAGTATTACTAGGATATGTCCCCACTTTGTTTCCTGATTCATTCATTTTGATGAAAATTAGAAGATACAAAAAGAAACCGACACTCATCTGATGATATTGATTTAAATTACAAGTACATGTAATAGTTTAAAATTCAAAATTGATAGATTTACATGAAGATATTATCAAACTATAACTGAAACTTTCAGTTTATAAAAAATCTGATCTGATAGTGAATCTTTTTGTAAGGTCGTCTGATAGTTAGAGCTCATAGAATACAAGAGTTTGATGTAGTTAAGTTTGAAAGCAACACTCACATTGAGTGATGTGCATGCATGCATTGGTATACCCTAGTGAGTATAAATTTGTAACTTGAGCCACAAAATTAGGAGCACTCACAAAATAGAATACGCTAACAAAGTAAAAGGATATGCTAAGATCTTGTTCCATATAGAGAACAAACTTTATATAAGTTGGTGTAGGACCAAATTCTATTGAATAATAATGAAATTTTGAAGGACAAAAAAAAAAAAAAAAAAAAAAAAAAAAA
>PYUH01000859.1:284423-339103 GCA_016808085.1 Suaeda aralocaspica
TGGGTTGTTTGATTGTGAAACTGTAATGAGCTAATGACAAGATACTACGTAATGAATGTTCTATATTCTTGTGTTGCTTAATTAATTAAATATCAGATGCATTTGCAATTTGTAAAAATTAACATAAGGTTGTCAGATTGAATCAGTTCAGTAGATCAAAAGCATTAGAATTGTTTCGAGAGCCTAGGGTTGGATGCATTTTCCGAATCAGAGTTACTACCACATATTAAAATGCTTCAGTAATAAAATTGTATTGATTATAGTATTAATTTATGAATAATATTGTAGGCAGCTAGCCCACCTCCAAAACTCCGAACCGTTTACGGATCAGAGCAGATGGGGAGAACATTATAGACTCAAACAGAAGTATACATACGCCTCCCTATTGTTGGTTTATGTTTCCAGAGAGAAAAGACCAGGCTTGATACAACAAGAAAACGCCGGAGCCAGAATTGCACTGGTTAGAACTAGTGATATATGCCAATGCGGTCATTAAGTCTCAACCTCGACTGTGATCCACTACATCCACAACTCCTTGGCCATATAAGGGAGGAAGGCATGTTGTTTCAGCTTGATAGAGGTGGGCTGGTGACAGAATCTGGTATGTCAAATTCCCTCAGAGATTTGAAGGGATCGATCCTAGTGACCGCTCATGCAAACCCCAAACCGGTTTGTTTTTTGATGTGTCGATGAGGATTATGATGGCTCCAGGGTCCAAATGTATGTTGGTTACAGGTGCATTTTCCGAGGATTGCACTATTGGTTTTAGTCCTCCACGAGCCAACTGAAAGTCCGTGGGGTGGTTTGGGTCTAGAAGTTAAGTTATCTAGGAGGAGGGAAAGAAAGGTAAGAAGGAAACAACAGAAGCCTGATGTGAAATTGTTACATGATTTGAAACGAATGAAGAGGGAGATGTGATAACATGGGTCATTGCTCCTCCTAAGAGTTTTGGAAGTTCTACTTCTTAGCAGCTTTCAATTCCAATAGCCGAATATCAAGGAAGGCTTCTTCAGGACCTTCAGGCAAAGGAAATTCAGGGTAGGCCCTAGCAGGGGTACTTGCTGTACCTCGAGGAGCCTTTGGATGCTTGCAACTGTTGCTGAAGGCTATAAGTGTCATATCCTGCTTCTATTAGGACCGAACTGAGTGGGGGAAAAGAGTAGGGTGGAGATATGGCTCTGTAAAGAAGATGTTGTAAACAGGTTACAGAAGCACACGTGGATGGAGGTCAATTCTACCTGTTGTAACAAAAAAGAGATGCATTCTCGCGGGCAAAAGCACCATCAATCTTACTGATAGGATGCACCAATACTCCGAGGGGCAAAACAGGATCAGTTGGAGATATGCTTCTCGAAAAAACAATGGCACTGTTTGCTAGCCAGAAGGCTGAAGTCATTACAAAGGATAGCCTTACCTAAATTTGGTTTATACCCTGTTACATCAATGTTCCTCATTGTTGTACTGCTCCACCAGCCCTCTCACTCTCACTGGACAGTTCATTGTTCCAGTCCCTCGATGTAACATTCTTGCCTCTTGAATCTAGTGTGACACATCATTGTTGCCACACGGCTCTCGTCCTTGAGATCAAGTGCGTCAGGATCACCCTCACGACATGCGGGAGGGAAATGAGCCCTTCTGGCTTATTTACGGAAAACAAGGCACACCTGCCAGCTGGTTTAAAAGGCGCTGTGAAAGTGATAGCCGGAGGGTTGACATTCCTTCACATTGACTCAAATCTTCTACACCAGATGAAGTTTGAAGACGAGTTGCTGATCTTTATGTCGTGGAAATGGAGCTTCCTTAGGCTTCCTCCTTACAATCATGTGGTTAACCACAATTGCTATTGCAGTGGGTTCTGCTAGAACACTTACAGTCCATTCCCAGAAGGGAGTAAGTTGCTTGGTTGGGGTATTCTTAGTTTGGGTCTCTGCATCTTTACCCTTAGCTAAGGGATTGGCTGAAGGGGAGGACGCGGGAAGAAGGGAGGGCGGGTCCTAACATGGTATATGTTTGGCGAAGTTTGGTCGGACGTCTTTCGATGGATAAGTCATTGTTATGGGTTTATATCAGTAAAGCATATGTCTTTTTCGTCGAGATGGGAGAAATGACCGTGACTCCAACGTAGAAGTACAAAGAGCGTAACGATGAGTGTAGCGTTCCTGCAGGGGTCAGTAGCCGCTGACCCCAACGGGGACCGCCCATGAACGAAGACAGGGTGCGGACCCCCGCTCGCATGATGGCAATTGATCATAGCGGGGATCAAGCATGTGATTATCTTACTCAGAAGTAACGAAAAGAAAATACTGATGAAATTCAGTTGGGTGTAGTAAGGATCAATGAGTGTGGTGAAATTCCGCCTTAGACAAGATTAAGTCACTCTAAGCAAATTGAGATCCAAGTCTTTAAATGGATTAGTTAAGCGAGGTAGAGATATGAAAGTATCGCAGCTATAATAGCAACAATGGTTATTTTGCATATGATTCATTTCTATCATTAAGATCATGGCCAATCCTAGTTGATTCCACATAATGGAGGTAACAAGAAAACAGACATCGCATGGGTAGTGACAAATCCTATGTGAATAATTCAGCTTCCACCAGAAAACGCTAGAACTGCATAGCATACACTGTGAGCTGTATTCACGAGAAACACTCAATGCCACCCCCCACATTGATGTTTGAGAGCTAGCCCTACAGAACGAAGGTCCGCCAACTTTTTTTACGCGTAATGTCGAATTCAAGAGCAAGGGATTAATGGACTGGAGCGGTAGAGACAGTGAATGTACAAGACAAGATAAGATCAAGCACCAGTAGAGTATAATTTTCATGCAATTAACCTTTACTTGTGCCGTTTGATCTATGGCTGGTGCCTAAACCAACATTATTATTAGCAACTACAACTTATAACTGCGAAAGTATAAAGCATATGCAGATACGGATAAGGTAAATAGATCATCTGATATAGAGGAAACCGTGATCTGTCAAGGGTTACGTAACGGGTGTAAAGAATGTAGTTGCCCTAGAGTACGTGAAAACTACGACAATAGCAAGATAGTCATGCAGTGTGCCACCATAAAAAGCAATAAGAGTAATAACTACCCTTACCTCTAGTGCGAGACGGTCAGCAGGTGTCCGGAAGATAAGATTCAGGAACTCACATAAGAAAAAGGAAGCGTTGTTGAAAACAAGGAGCGTGCAAGGAGATCTAAGCAGGTACCAATCAGGTCGCGACAGGAAAAGCGAAGGGTCACTAAGAGTTGGACTCTGAAATGAATAAGTGAGCCCACTCGACGAAGGCAACTGCCCTATGGTACCTATTCGAACACAGGAAAACTTAAATGATTTCTTAGCAATAGCATATTACATGCGCTTATTAAACTTTCTTCAACATATTTACGCTTTACTTATTTACGTGACAGTGTATGTAAGCATAGTAAACACAAGCCTCATGATGCCGACCTTTCACATAGATTAGACATAATAAGACCGCGAATGAGTCATAAAGACTCGAAGGTACTCCGCTTTTTACCTCTGCGAGTGTGTCTGACCGGATGTGAAGTATGACCTACAGAGCGCTTATTTAATGCGCATTTTTGCTTGCCCTACACGGAGCGACAAAACTTTTTTCCAACACCGAGACTAGTGGCTCAGCCCCCGACATAGTAGAGAAGCTTGTTTTACAGGGGAGAGCAATTCAGCGGCATATGACACACACACCTGTATATCGCGAATACGACGCATTGTCCAAGGGACCTAGTTAGAATGAAGAAGCCAACTCATGTAGCGCACATAGTTCGAGAAGAGCACACTGCAAATAAGGTGGGGTCAAGCGCCGAGACCAGGTACCCCCCCCCCCCCGACCGATGAGAGGCATCAATTGTAGAAGGCGGGTATCACGTGCCCCCTCCCTAGCACCCATCAACTATTCACATTTTAAGCTAATATGATTGAGGAGCTATCTAATTTATTACCGTAAAAGAATCATTTGTATACTTGTACCTCCAAATCCGAAATGTGAGCAATCAAAGAAGTTGAGAGATAACAGAAAAATATAAAAGATGTTTTGCTTAGTTAGTAGTAAACATTTCGAACAATGTGATGTCAAGTAATATGTCAAGTTACATAGTAAATTACGGACATAAGGTAGTGTTCCCCGCGCCCGGCCCAATGGACCTGGAAATGGACTCAAGAATGACGGTATATTGAAGTATACATGAAATTTTTAGCTAGTGACATGTAAAGACTCAAAGATTAATGTGATTGCAGGGTATATATAATACCTCAGTAGGAGTAGAGTATTTAATCACCCTTCATCTCGTTAACTAATTTTCATATATTTCTAATCACTCTATCAAACTATTATTAATCAATCTTAATACAACCAAGTTTTGCATGCAAACATGTCATAGCGTTCATAAAGTTAACAACGCTCACAAGGTTACAGTAACAAAAAATATTATAGTGTTTTGAAGAACTATAACATATATAATGCACATAAATAGCGATGATTTGATTGTTGAGCTAGGTGGTCACTTGCGTCCATGCGGCCCATTAGTGTAGTTGTAACAAGACACATACCAGTGTCGTTACATCTTCCCCCCCACCTCATTGTCCCTGTTTAACTATAGACCCGCTCCCTCACAATAAGCTCCATTCAAATCATGGTGTCTTATTTTTCTCTATTAAAATGAACAAAAAGAAAAAAAAAAACGTTGGGGCCTATTATATTATTATGCCGTATACCAATTTAACCTTACTGTTTAACACGAAGAAATTTTTTTTCTTGAGTAATTATTGGTCTCTATTAATGACAACAAATATCTTGATACGTACAATTAACCAAACATAGTGTTAAGTCCCATCTGAAAAAAGCACCAAGTTTAAGAAGAAAAAAAAAGAAAAAGAAAATAATTGAGGGAAGAGGAAGAAATAATGGCTTATATTTTGCTTCTTAGTTTCAAACTTCCAACTCAACAGTAATATTTTATTCTCTATCCTATTACTTGCTATTCATCTTAGAAAATGATTGTATTCAATGCATATAAAGTCTTATCACTGTTCCATTTCCTGGTTCGCAATAAACACTACCAATGTGAATATTGATATACCAGAGAGTAGAGTATACAACATAAGAATTAGATAATTCTATAAAAAGAGAACTTTACCCGCTCATTAGACCAAACTTTCTATATGATAAATAAAAAACTTTTTATATATATTCCTTGCTCAAACAACTCGGGGGCGGGTGCCCGGCCCTACCCGCCCCACAACCCGATCCGCCCCTTAGCTGATGATAAAATTCGATCTCACATCCTCCTAAATCTTGAGGAAATCGAATATCTTAATAACCCTTACGATGAAACATAATAATTGAGCAAGTTATATTTATCTGAACTTATTTAAATTACATAACATATGATGAAAGCAATCTATAAAGTATTCGCGTACACTGCATGCTATCTGAACTTATTGATGTAATTCACCTTTGATCCATATACTTATTTCTTTTGAAATAAACTAAGAGAGGACAATCATTATCATGAAGCTATGTTGAATTTTTCTAATGTTGAGTTTCTCAAAATATCAATTTGATAAAAAAAAATGTACAACATAAACTGGGTCTCTTATTGATGGACTTTCATGTGGGTCATGCATTGAAAAAGCAAAATGTTATGTTCAACAACCTAATGAAAATAAGAGCGAAACAACGGTTAATGTTTTGCACCTCCCTTCGTTCACCTGAATAATGATCAATGTTACTATTATATGATAGGGGAGAAGTTCGGAAATATCTCGGAGGGATGTGGAACCCAGCGCGGAAAACACAAGCTGAAAGTTGATATAAATTTGTCTATTCTTGAAGAGGGTTTGCAATTTTAGGTGCTCCATATTGCTTTTGAGGTTGAACTTTGTGAAGGATGGATTGTCAACCGGTAGTCGGATATTTGCAACAATTCCAAGTGCAAAGAAGGGACCCCACAAAAGTTCACTGTTGTTGAGGATAAGAACTCAATACAAATTGGAACGAAATTTGGTGCCACAAAAAATCATGGTCTATAATGCAAAAACAAAACAAAAAAGAAAAACAAAAAAAAAAAAAAAAAGATTTGAAGACGTACGGAAGAGTGACGGACGACACATATATGGCACAGAACTTGAGAAACTATATTTGGTGCAATGCAACACGTTATTTATGGTATGATACTAGTCAGCCTTCGGAGCTGTATTCATGACGAGTCGTCCATGCATTTGTAATTCAATGTTGATTTTTCCCCCTTGATCCGCTTAAAAATGCCTTCCACTTATTAACCAACCACTCGATCCATCCCCGAAATCAGTGTATTCATTATCCCAACTTTCCGTTACAAACTACACTTCCATCTAACTTAGCTTATATATAATTGTTCAACAAGACATATGTGCCATTTATTGCTCTAACCATATACCCTAACAAAATCATGTGTGTGTTTTGTTGTGGCAGAAACCATGACCACGATGTATATACATGGCTAATTTGAGGGTTTGTCGGGTTGTGAGTGGCGGAGTGACTGGTCCTAAATTAATAAAGAGCGGGGTCTAAAATGAGTTTGAACAAATTTTAATGGGATCAAATAATAATCAATTAAGCTTTTAGTTTTAAAATCCTAAATTAGTGATAATTGCTGTCCTTATTATACGATGGTGGTCAAGAACCCTACTTTGGCAGGTCTAGGCAGTGTTGGGCTTTGCACCTATGGGAAGTTTATTTGTGTGCGAAGGGCCTGAGATTTGGACATTTGGTATGCTGTGATGAGGCGGATGTAAGGACTAGGAGCTGACGTATAAGTTCGTACCCTCATGGATGTCACAGCTAGTCGGGAGCCCTGGAGGGTGGTGTGGTTTTAGATTGTATCAATCTCGCTTAACATTCCTTATTTATGTCGCTCCTTTTTAGTATTAGCCCATAACACATTCAAATTTCAGATCAAATAGTTTGTAACCTTTTTGTAATACGACTGTTAGTATAATAAGGTTTGTTCTTTTCACTGGTTAAGAGTGAATTGACCTATAATGATAGAACTTATTGGAACTTTATGAGTAAACTTATTTGTAAATTGCAATGACATAACTAATTAGAACCAAATTGTGAATTTGTAAGGAAAAATATATCGGAATAATGAATTAGAAGTATTGGAGATAAATGTAAACGAATTTGGATATGACCGCGGTCTTTGAGAATAAAAAAAGAAACTTCTGACATGATTGAAAGTTATTTGGGAAGAAAAATCCATAAAATTGAACATTACCCGAAGGGCATGTTACTTCAGTTGAACGTTGAATTGACTGGATTGAGTAACTGAAATTTTCTCTTATGGATTAATTTTTTTTAATTATGAATTATTGATTTTAATTATTTATTATTGATTTTTAACTATAGATTTTTATGAGATTTATTGATTTTAATTTATATTTGTATGAGTTGACGTATATTGACTGGATATAAATAGGATTGTTAAGATTTTTAGCGATGTAGTGAATTAAGGATGACATAGAAGTAATTATTGGATATATCCACTTAATATTAGTAAACAAAAAAATTCGTTATTGTAGTTTATGATTTTTGAAATAAAAAGAAGGATAATATATCTTCATATTTTTGTCATGGTAATCATTTATGTGTGTCTAATCAAGTATTTCTTGAAAATAATTTTCACATATATATTTGTTTCATTGCTAATAAGGTGGTAGTTTCATAATATTTTTTTCGTGAAAATTATAAAACTAAAAATGTAACAAAAAAAATGATGATTAATGTATCATAAATATAATATGAACACCGAAAATAATATTATAAAAATACCTATTATATACAAATATTAATAGCAAAATAAACGAAGGAGTTTTAAACTGAACTGAATGGACTGAACTAGAAATGAAATTTTGAATTGAACTGAACTAAAAAACTGAACTGCTTTTAAAATTAAGTAAATGCCCTAAGAATCTAGATGGATGCATGATATTCATATGACTTATGGTTTTGGTTTATTATTGAAAGTTAATTAAGATATGGTTCTCATCAAATGTCGTAACGGATCTAAATAACGAGTGGTAGGAGTGATAAAAGATGGTTATCAACATTTTGAAACGGAGGGGGTAGCTACTTACTCTATCACTCACACGGCCTAACTTACTTTCTAATTACGACGAGTATAGCTACAACCTTATTGGATGAAGAAGTACAGGTAGAGGCGTTCAGCCAGGAGTTTAATATCTACCCTAACAATCTGTCTCGGAACCAAGCAGATAAGTGTTCCGCAGAAAAAACTTATGTTTCTTATTAATACAAAGTCATCATTGACCTCCATATCCTATAATTCCTTTAGCCAATCAAACAACATTGTGTACCATTATCTGACGTGTAGTGTTAAATTAAAGGCATCACTTATGTGGCTGAGTAGATAAATACTACTTCGTTAACAAAAGGATGTTTCTTGCACATGCAAAGCAATGCTAATTGCTTATCAGTAGAACTACGAAAAACATAAAGAAAGCACACATAAAGCCTAGCACCCAAAAATAAAAAATAAAAAAGCAGCCTGAATTTATAGCCGCAAAAACATTATGCTACTCATGAAAAATAAATTGCATATTTCCCTCCAGGGCCGGGAATGAGGTTTGAAGACTCTGTTCAATTTTATACAAGGCCTTGAATTTAAAAAAATAATAAAGATTAAGATTGAAAAAAGTGAAGAAGAATTTATGATTGTTTTACTGTTTAGATCTAAGAGAAAGGGAGAAGAAGAGAAAAGCTATAAAAGTGAAGAAGAATATGGGGTGCCGAGTTTGCGTTGAGTTTTAATAGTTAGTTTTAGAACTAAGAGGAAAAGGTTAGAAGTGAATAAGAATTAATGGGGGTCAGGTTTACTGTTTTAGAGAACTAAGAGGAAAAGGTAGAAGTGAAGATAGAAGAAGAATTAATGGGGGCGGTTAGGGTTTTTAGTGTTAGAACTAAAAGGAAAAGGGGAGAGGGAAGAAGAATAATTGTGGGGAGACTGGGGGGTGGTTTTTGTTTTAGTGTCTAGAACTAACAAAAGGAAAAGGTAGAAGTGAGAAGAATTAATGGGGCCGATTTTTAGTGTTGTAGATCTAAGAGAAAGAGAAGAGAAGAGGAAAAAGACATGCCTTTAATGAATAATAGCTTAAAAAATATGAGAAAAATAAAAAACACGCGCTGCAAGACTCAAACCTAAGTTCTCAAGTTATAAAGCGAAACTCGCGACACACTAAGCCAAATATACTTTTATTGTAAATCTAGTATTACAAATAATATATATCTAATAATTGAGGCCTTCTGAAACCACGAGGTCGGCTGGCGGCGCATAGCTCGTGGTGGCCAAGCGCCCGCCATGTTCCCCCAATTCATGGACCTATTAGTGATGAGTGTATGACCGCCATCATCACCCCATTCAACTGAATTCATGCCATAGACCACAAAAGGATTTTGCAAGTTATAAAAAAGTATTACTAGGATATGTCCCACATTTGTTTCCTGATTCATTCATTTTGATGAAAATTAGAAGATACAAAAAGAAACCGACACTCATCTGATGATGATTGAATTAAATTACAAGTCAGTATAGTTTATTAAAATTCAAAATTGATAGTATTACATGAAGATATTATCAAACTATAAATGAAACTTTCAGTTTATAAAAAATCTATCTGATAGTGATGAATTTTGTAAGGTCGTGGATAGTTAGAGCTCATAGAATACAAGAGTTGTGTAGTTGTAGTTAATTTGGAAGCAACACTCACATGAGTGATGTGCAGCATGCATTGGAATACCCTAGGAGTATAAATTTGTAACTGAGCCACAAAAATTAGGAGCACTCACAAAATAGAATACGTGAACAAAGTAAAAGGATATGCTAAGATCTGTGTCCATATAGAGAAACAAACTTATATAAGTATGTGTGTAGGACCAAATTCTATTTGAATAATAATGAAAAATTTGAAGGAACAAAAAAAAAAAAAAAAAAAAAAAAAAAAAAAAAAAAAAAATCATTAACATTTTTAGCTGTAAAGGCCATTTCCAACTCGATCCAAGTTTGGGCTCCTTTTAAGGGGGCTTCATTGCATTGAGCATCTATTTTGTTCCATCAAAATGCACTCTATGATCATTGTCCAAGATCAACCTCAAAATACAAAAAGCGACTCGTATTTTATATTACCTCCTTTAACGTTATTAATTGTACAAAGAATAATTTTTGTGACTATTAAAAAATGTTTGTTGCAGCTAATCGTTTACAAATGTCGTATGTCACACATTTTATTTAACTTTTCACATAGTATCATACTATTCACTACCCAGTAATAGCTCATGGGTAGGATACCCATTTCCGCTAGTTTTGAACCATAAGCTAAGTATAGTTGATTGAGGATTGTAAATTAAAGTTTCAACCATTTTGACGTGAAGCCACTCTTGCATGGATCCCAATCCTAAAATAAGAATGTACAAGCACTAGACTACCTTATAGCACCAGTAGTATATAAAATATATTCTATTTGTTTTTTTAGATGCAACTTTTGATAAACTTTCTCTAATAAGTCAATGTAGGGACATATAATGTGATAGCTTATCTAATGTTGTGTTCTATGCCTTCATTCATGGAAAAAAATTAACAAGAAGCTCCTTAAATTCCAACCCAATTCATTCCATTTCTAGACTATCAATTTGGGTTTAAGCTGTCAATATTAATTGAAAGAATATAATGTTATCAAAAACTAAAACTGAATTAACCTGAAAACAAAATCAAATTAAACTGAATTGGCTTGAAAATAAAATAAATCAACAAAACTGAATTGAGTGAAATAATGAAAAGCAAAATCAATTAAAATTGTCTAAATTGAGCAAAATGAGAGCAAAATCAGTTAATAATTGAATTGAGATGAGTTGAATTGGTTGATATAACCAAAACTACATGTGAACCTAATTGATAGTGTTATCCATTTCTATCCCGACGTTACGCATTTCAATCCATTCAATCATAAAATCCTATCTTGTCTATTCATTTCTCTAATATAATTCACTCCGATCTAATTCAATTATCGTATTTCTTATTCATCCAAACCAATCTAATCCAATCCATTCCAAACGCTAAGTTTCAATCCTTTTAATTTATGCTAATCTCGACGTCTTAACCATCAAACGGAAATAAAAGAGTAGATTCCATATGCAAAAAAAGACGAACAATCAGTCAAAAATGTCATTGTCCACCCAATTTGGAACCCAAATTTTAGAATGTAGGATAAAAGGAGGAAATGTGTTTGTAATTTTCTTGCCACACAGATTTTTCCAAAGTAATGGTAGCACATAGACATGATTGGGATATTGGGGACAATAAGAGATGTCAAAACCACCACTAAAATTAATAATTTTTCAAATCAAATATAGACGAAATGAAGGGGTTGGTTAACTCAGTCCAAATCATAATTTGTAAAGACACAAAAACACAGCTCATATTTCTCCCTCACAACCAGCCAAAAATTAAAAAAACAATTTTACTATTTTTATATTCTAATATATTTTTCATACGTTACTAAACTTAAGCAAAGATTTTTAGACAAATAAATCATACAAAAATTATCCAATCATCGATGTCGGGAGGCTTTTGATTTGTAAGCAAAGTCCCAAAAGCAACTTTGTTACATGTAAGCAAGTGGCACGGACTATCGAATAATTAATATTATTATATATATATATATATATATATATTTAATATAGACACTAAAATATAAATTTAATATTAATACAGTATTATTCATAAAATGAAAATGTGTTGTTAGGGTTGAAATTCTATTCCTTGGAACGTTACTAAGGCACAATGACGTCTTTGGGTACTTTCTCCTTACAAGTTCTTCAACGTTTCAAAGTTTTTTTTTTTTTTTTTTGGTGTAAATTTGAATAATTGATTTATTCGTAGTTGATTGATTGCAGCAACTTGCTACGTCAAGGATTCGTTAGACTTCTTCATAGGAAAACTTTTATAAAACACGAATTCATTACAACTACTCAATCAACTTTAGACATATAGTGACTGATTGATTTTCGGTAAATAAGAAGTTACTCCCCTCAGTAGTTTTATTACTTTATAATAGGTGTTTTAACATTGTATAGTGTAATTTTGATTCACTTTATGTGCATAGTCATATGAGTTTTTTGTTTGATTCATCTTGTATATACTTCTAATATATATTTTTATAATACCAAATTTTAAGTGTAATGTTTAAGTTGTATGGGAGATATGAAAAAGTAAATATAGCAGCTAAAAAAAAGACAGAGGGAGTGATTGCCTATAACAATTCTATATACTACATAGTACAAAGGCTTTTTTTAAAAAAAAAATAATTATTATTCATAGTGATTGATAATCAAGCATGCACTAAGAGATTTGCAATTTGTTAAGTTTTTTTGTCTTTATTTAAGGGTGTGTTAGCATTAGCTTCATGAGATAACTTTTAAAGATTAGATCAAGAAAAACTCTATCAGTGGGATAGAGATTAGGTAGGGATAAAAAAAAATAACGGGCTATCTCGAATCAATGAAATAATGTTTTTCTTAAATAATGCGACGCCAAGCCCATCCACTGTGATTGGTCTTCAACAGAGTCACATGGCCAGTGGAGTGGAGTTGTGGGGAAGGTGCATCAGTTTGCTATTATATCCTTTATCCCACAAAACCTCCTGATTTTTTTGAAAGTGGGTATCCGGATCCAGGAGGAACTTCCTTGCTGCTAATTGTTGATGGGGCTTGGAAGCATGAGCCCCCGTTCTCATCTGCCGCAGCAAGATAAGTCATTAATATGGCCGCGATGGCCATTCCATTGTCAAAGGCCATCAAGCAATTAGGCCGGGTCACCGCTCCAAGCTGAGGCATTAGCTATGCTTCTTGGGATCTGCAGCCTGTATACATCGAGGCTACCCATCTCTTGGTCCATATTGATTGTTAGCCAGTGGTACCAGGGTCTTTCTGACCCTCTTTCTGTTCCTCATCATGTCAAACCTATATCTATGGTTTGCTGTTGTATTTTTCGTCTTTTACTTGTAAATGTGAGGTAAGTATGAGGGCAAGTTATTAGCCCATATGCTTGCTAAAAACGTTAGCTTTCTTTTTCTTTGCCAAAAAAAAAAAAGCTATATATTAACTTTGAGGCTTTTGAGGTAGAGATTGCTAAAGACTATTCAATGTTTTATACAAATTTTTATTTCAACAGCTAATTCTGCCACACACTCATGCTTAAAACACTAATATATACAAACTAATCTCTAACTACTATTCAACATCTCACAGATATCTCGAAAGCTAACAGCTGACAGTTATAAGTAGTTTGTTAATCACACCCTAATACTTTACCAATCACAGAGTATATCTTGCTATTTGACTATTATATTTATACACATACATACCATTATATCATCACTAAGATTTTATTTTTATGAAAAATCTTCAATGTTATTAATCCCTCAATCTTTTTTACTTGTTCTTTACTTTCACATCTCCAAGAGCAACTGATAAAATTAATATCTCAATTTGGTATAATGAAAATTATATTTGTGGAAAATATACATCGAACGAATCAAACAAAATCCCACACTACAAAACACACAGGCCATTAGCAGCGAAACCATGCGAAAAAGGAAAAGGTTAAAATTCTGTCGCAAATTGCATTTACGACGAAATTCCATCGGAAATGTCTGTAAAAAAAGTTTTTTTTTCGCAAAACTCGAAATTTGCGATGGAATTTCCGTCGGAAAAAAATTGCGATGGAATTTGCAACGGAAATTCGACGCATTCTCAACGAAACAGGTTGTCTGATTTTCGTCGAAATTTCCGACTAAATTTGGACGGCGGATAAATTGTAGAAATTTCCAACGTAAAATTCCTCGTAAAAACTAAAACAAAAAAAATATAATAAAAAAGTGGTGAGGCTAAGCAACACCCACCCCACCACCTCATGTCAACAAACCCCACATACTAACACAAACACAGCTAAACCCAGATTCACCACCAACGCAGCACCCACAACCACCCAAAAAACCACACCAAAAAAGACAGAAACCCCCCAAAACCCACGACCAAAACCCCAAGAAACACAACCCCACAAACCACCAAAAAACACCACAACCTAAACACAATTCATAAAATCTAACACCCAAACCTGGACAAACAAAACCAGAACATAGGGGTGTTCATTCACGATCCTGATCTGATTGTAAGGAGTTATTTCCGACTTTTTTGAGATCGCCAAATGCGCGTATCAGTCGAGAAAAACTGGGCATCCGAAAGTTGTCGGATCGGATATCCGATATCAAGAAAACTAATGAATAAATAATTTTGCCTAAAAAATACAAAAACTCTCGAATACTTTAATGAAATACGATCGTGATCCGACCGATTCGATTCGAAAAGCCTACTTTTGTCAATTTTAGGATATTTGGATATCCGAAATCCAATAAACGTGAATGCGTATCTGACCCGTACTTTTATAGAATATCCGATACGAAAATATACGAAATCAAAAAATTAAAAAACGACAGGAGAAAGGAGCGGAGACGGGAGTATGGGAAGAATGAACAAAAAACCAAACCCAGAGAAACCATCAAACAAAAAAAAGGAAACCACCACCCCAAAACCAAAAAACAAAAACCCACGAAGAGAGAAAAAACAGAAAACACCCAAAAACCCAACCAAACAACCGAATAAAAAACGAATAGAAAACAGGAAAAAAAACACCGCACCAACCACCCGAGAAACCCACAACACAAAATAAACCATAAACACTCCAACAACATCCGAAACCACGAACCCAGAACTAGAGGTGATCAACCTTAGCGGGAGGCCCAAAAATGTGGGTTTGGGGGCAACATATTTACCCGGGCCGAATTTGGGCTAGGCCCGGCCCGATTTTTGCAACTTTCCTGGGGCGTGTGTGTGGCGCTAAATTAAAAAGTTGAGTTTATTTTTTAGGCCCGCTAAAAAAGCCCGAAAGCCGCTCTAAAATTCCGGGCTTGGACACAAAAATTAGGACGGCCTAGGCCTGATTAGCGGGCCTCTTTAATGAGGACAAGCCCGGCCGCCCATGATCACCTCTACCAAACCCATCCCCAAAACACCCAAAAATAGCAAGATTCAATCAAAAAAAGCATACACACATAACCCAAAAAAACACCATATGAACAGACAAAAACAACCCAAAACACACAATCCACCAAAAACGAAAGAATTGAACCATAATTCCACTTAAAACCAAAAAAGCTCAAACCAAAATCCAGAAAAGACGAAAAGATCGAACCAAGTACCCAAAAAACCAACAACCATTAAGGAAAAAATCGAAATTGAGAATCAAAAAAAATGAACAAATACATACCTTAAAATCATAATCTAAGATTTTTTTTTGGTCGAACTTGATCATAAAACCCTAGATAAAAAAAAAAAAAAAAAACAGAGATCGTTCTCAGAAGGGACTGTTCGAATTAACTAGAAGGGTTCAATGAAAAAAAAACAAAAATACAAGAAATGTTGATAGTGAGTAGAGGAGGATAACAACGAACAGGGAAGAAGGGACTAAAGAGGGAGAAAGAAGAGATGAGTAGAAGCGAGATGAAAAAGTGAGGAAGAAGAAGAACGGAGTAATGAGAAAAGAAGAGGAAGGGAAAGGAGGAAGGATCATGAGATGAGAGGGGGGAGTGAGAGTGACGAGAGAGAGAATGAGAATGAAAGATAAAGGGGGAGGGGGGGGGGGGGTGGAAGTTGTTTAATGTAGTGAGTGAGAGGCGGAAGTTGTATTGATGTAGCGAGGAGTTACAAATATACTTAGGGTTAGGGAGGGTATTTGTTTGGTCTAAATGGTTTTTTGCGACGGAATTTTCCATCGCAAATTTGCGATGGAACACATCACATATTATTTTAACTAATTTTACACATCAAAGAAATTTGTCCATTTTAATTAAGGCATAATCAAATGAGAGTTTGTTAGTTTCGTCTCACTATGTAGATTATTAATATCTAATTTGTATAAATTTTTTTTATTTAAAATCACTTTACATATAAATTTATCTTTGATATCAGTTTTTATCTTATAATGTTTATCTTTAATATCATTGGATAAATTTTCTTATGTGGCATATAATTTTTTTATCTATATAATATGGTTGATTTGTTTTATCTATGTGCCATGAACATCAATCAAAAACAAATTTATTATTTAAAACATGATTGGTTTCAAAAGGATAAATCCTTTGTGCCCTCACAATGCTCTCTCGTTATTCTAATTATATATATAAATACAAATAATCTACAAATATCATTTTGATTAGTTATCAATATGTAAAATAATCAATTCAATATGTGATGCTAAATAATTTACGAGTGGCTTAAGTAGCTTGTGACATCAAACTACACTTCAGATTTTTGCAAATTTACTATTTTTTGCAACTTTACAATTTAAGTTTTTTTTGAAAGTATTTAATATTTTATATAGTATTTCGGTAAATTTTTTGAAATAATATTGTTTTTTTAAAATAGTATCTTTGAAACCAAATTAGTTTCTAACATTTACATCTCATTTGGTTCAATTTTATTAAAAGAAAGGAAGGGAAAGTAGATGAAAGGAAAAGAAATTAAGTCAATCTTCACATGTTTGGTTTCAAAAGGAGAATTTGGACGAAATCCCATGTTTTGTTCATATTAGTAAAGGAAAGAAATACAAATTTGACAAATTTTTATATTTTAGAGTTTTTACTTTTCCCTTCCCTCCCAAATCCTCCTATTTCTCGAAGTAAAGAAAAGTGCAAAAATTGTTAATAAATTTTTATTTCATTTCCTTTCGTTTTCTAATAAAATCCCATTTAAACCAACCTTGGAAAACACCCTTTTTCCTTTACTTTCCCTTTCTTTCTTCCCCAATCCCTACCAAACAAGGCGTTAGAAACTAAATATTTCCTAAAAAATCTGCCCACCTCTCTCTCTCTCTCTCTCTCTCTCTATATATATATATAAATCAGTCTCTTTAGACCTCCTTTACAAACGTAAGTGATAGAGCTATAACAATTTGAAATTTTCTATTAGGTACAAGGACAATACAATAATACATGCATTAATTAGTATTTTGTGTTGTAAGCAAATGAAAGCTTGGGACAACGATATTAAATAGTCGAAGTAGAGAAATTATTGCAAGGGAGGATCTAGGTGTGTGCAAAAGGTTGCACCCTCATTCTCCCCGTGCGTGCGAACGCGCGCGCACAATCGCGCACACACACACACAAAAGAAAAAAGGAGACCAACTACTTTAAATTTGACTCTCTAATGAAAAAAAAAAAACTGTTCTTAGATTTATCCTAATTTCCCTCAAGTAGTTTTTTTTTACTACATTATAGTTATTGAATTACAAAAACATATGTTGTAAACCCCTATTGTTAAACTAATCTAACAATGTAAATTGTGAATAATTGATTATTTAGATTATGAATTTTAAAGTAATATTTTACAAATTTAAACCATTTTTATGTAGAATACGAAAAGTTTGTTGTTGCTAATGAATTTAAATCGTTGCTTCCGATTCATGTATGTTTATGATTTTACCTCTATTTTTTAGGTACTATTTGGTAACACTTTTCAGGCAACTTAAATAAGTAGGTGCTAAAACTTTAAGCCATCTTATTTATTTAAATCTGTTTGTTGAAGAGCTTAAATGTAATTTCATCACCTAAAGTGGGCTGAAATTCAGTTGCTACAAAAGATAGCGTTTAATATCAGGTGCCTGAAATCTTAATTACTTGTTTTTCTAACCCCATGTATTTATCCACTAATCCTAATAACAAACAAATTTGTCCTTCTTTTCTTCTGTTTGCCGTCATTGATGGCAAGTTTAACCCAATTTTATTCTTTAATGGAGGTTGCTTGATTTTCAATTGATGTTTCGTATACTTCAGATTGGCATTTCGATGATTGCTACATTTTGGTTTATGCCATTGGTTTCAATACTATTTCAGATTTTCTATATAATCTGCATTCTTATGATTTTCAATTGTTTGTTTCGTATTCGTGTTATGCTCGTTTTATTGTAAATTGGCTTGGACTATGAAGAGAGGTTATGCGTTCAAGCCTCATTGCTATTATATTTTTGGGCATATTATAATTTGTTGCATACGTGGCACAAAGTTGAAAATTGCTCGTGTACGCGGCGCTATGGTGGCGAAACTTGCTAGTATCTTAAGTATTATTTGGTGGATAAAAGATATCTCGATAGAAAAGGAGATTTGGTACTATACCCAAAGACAATTTACCTTCTTTTATAACATTGCTAGTTTGATAAGGAAAGCACAATGATTTTTTTTTTTATGATGACTTAGGTTTCATATACTTGGTAGATATAATTTTGATGCATATATATTGTAGAGTTGATAATGAATTTCAACTTTAGAAGAGGAATAATTTTGTCAAACAATTAATGTAATCAGGTGACTTATGTGTTCAGCACCTTATCAGCTTCAGGCTTTCGGCTATTAATTTATCAATTTCAGCTATCTTATCAGTTTCAACTAGTGTTGCCAAACATAGCCTAAATATATTGTTATAGAGAAAACTGAGATGAAGAAGATCAATTGAAGAAGAAGATCATTATAGAAGAGAAAATGAAACAGAGAATTTTTATTTGATGAAAGAAAGCATATTTTCTCATTACTAAGTTTGTTATTACATACATGCTTTAAATACTGTTTGTTACTAACAAACTAACAACCTAACTAACTAATATGCTTAGTCATCATTTTGTTTATTATTTACATTATTGCCACTAATACACCACTCTCAAGCTGGACTTGTGTCAACAAGACCAAGCTTGGAAACCAAAATTTATGTTGTGCAGCAGGTAAAGACTTAGTCAGAATATATGCAATTTGATCTCTGCTTGAAACATGAGCAATATCAATAAAACCTTCTTCAACTTGTTCTCTAATATAGTGCATATCTCTTTTCAGATGCTTAGTTTTGTCATGAAACTTAGGATTATGAGCCAAATGTTCTGCAGAGGTATTATCACAGTAAACAACAATAGGCAACTGAACATTTAACATTAAATCCTACAACAAGCCTTCTATCCACACCACTTCACTTGTTGTATCAGATAAGCTTCTGTGTTCAGCTTCTGCAGAAGACTTACTCACAGTACTTTGTTTCTTTGTTTTCCAAGAAACCAAGTTCTTGCCAAGATAAACTGCATAAGAACTCAAAGATCTGGTGCTAAACTGACATGCACTCCAATTTGAATCACTATAAGCCTCAACATTTAGACCAGAATCAGCAGCATAAAACAAGTTGTAATGCATAGTTCCTTTAAGATACTTGAGAACATGTAACACAACTCTTAAGTGAGGAACCCTGGGAGTATGCATGAACTGACTTAAATGCTGAACACAATAAGCAATGTCAGGTCTAGTTATCCCAAGATACAATAATCTTCCAACTAACCTCCTATATATGTCAGGCTCACCTAACAATTCACCCCACTTCAGTAGACAATTTCAGACCTGTAGACAAAGGAACAACTACTGGTACACATTCTTCCATGTTAGCATCTATTAAAATATCCTTGATGTATTTTTGCTGTGACAAATAAATTCCATCATTAGTTCTTTGTACTTCAACACCAAGAAAATAGCTCAAATTTCCCAAGTCTTTAATGGTAAATGCTGCATCCAAATGTTGCTTGACACCCTGAATTTGTGTTTCTGAAGTGCCAGTAACAAGAATGTCATCCACATATACTAATAAAATGGCAAACTCTGTATCTTTATATCTGCTAAACAAAGAATAATCTTGTTTAGACTGCACAAAACCCAGTGATTTCAGAAATTTGGTTAATTCTTTGTTCCATTGTCTAGAAGCTTGCCTCAATCCATATATTGACCTCTTCAGTCTACACACTTCTCCATCCTTTGCTTTATCATAGCCTCCAGGAGGTCTCATATAAACCTCTTCATCCAAATAACCATGCAAGAAAGCATTATTCACATCAAGTTGACATAAAGGCCACAGTTTTATTGTAGCCAAAGCAATGATAATTCTAATTGTTGCCAATTTAGCCACAGGTGAGAATGTTTGAGAAAAATCTTCACTTTCCTTCTGTTGATACCCAATTGCCACCAACCTGGCCTTTAACCTTTCTATACTTCCATCAGGATGCAATTTGGTCTTGTAAACCCACTTACTTCCAATTGCTCTTTTGCCTTGAGGTAACTTAGTCAATTCCCAAGTGTCATTTGCTTCCAAAGCCTGAATTTCTTTGTTCATTGCCTCAATCCACCCTTGTGACACTCTAGCCTCATAATAGTTTTTGGGTTCTACTATTTGTGAGGAATTAACAGCAAAAGATTTAGATTCAGAAGAAGACTCAACAGGAACAGTCTTATGTGCTTGATAGGGTACTACAAAATCCTTGAGTTTTGTAGGCAACTGTACATCTCTATGGGATTTTCTAATAATGATGGGTGAAGAAGATGTGGAACTTGGTGTATTGGAATCATCATGAACCAAATTATCAGTAGGTAAAATAGATGAAGGGATATCAGATGAATGATGATTGTCTGAATTAGGCAAATCAGATGAAGAAACATCAGAATGATGATTATTGTCTGAAGAATATTTTGAAACTGGAATAGAATTAGAATGTGAAATCAAAGTAGGAGTAGGATTCTGAACTTTTTCTTCACCAAAAATCACAAGATTATCCAGTTGTGATTTATCCAATACCTGAGATGCATCTTCTATTTTATAAGAAAATATGGTTTCATAAAACAACACATCTCTTGACACAAATAGTGTTTTGCTTTCTAAATCATACAATCTGTATGCTTTCTGTCCTGCAGGATATCCCATAAAAACACATTTTCTTGCTTTACTATCAAGCTTATCTTTCTTCCTGAAATCATAAGCATAGCATAAACTCCCAACTATCCTAAGATTTTCATAACTAGGTGGTTGTCCTAGTAAAATTTCATAGGGTGTTTTCCAATCCAATAATTTTGTTGGAACTCTATTAATGATATATGTAGCAGATAACACACATTCACCCCAAAACATCTTAGGCATATTGGCATGCAACCTTAAGGCTCTTGCTATTTCTAATAAATGCCTATGTTTTTTCTCCACTCTTGCATTTTGTTGAAGAACATTAGGCACACTTCTCTGATGTTCAATACCCTTAGCAGTAAACAAATCCCTACACTCATCCCTTAATATTTCAGTGCCATTATCAGACCTAATAATCTTTATAAGCACATTATTCTGAGTAAAAACCATATTTAGGAAGTTTGCAACAGTTTTAGCAACTTGTATCTTGTTATTGAGCAAAAAGGTCCAAGTTACTCTACTATAATCAGCTATAGTGAAGAAATACCTAGCCCCTGTCAATGCTTGTACCCTATATGGACCCCATAAGTCCATATGAACCAATTCAAAACACTTTGAAGCTCTATTAATGCTAGGAGTAAATGGCAATTTACGAAACTTGGAACAATTGCATACATGACAATTGAACTCAGATATTCCAGAACAGTCACATTGTTTTACATGCTGCATTTTGGACAAAGATGAATGACCTAAACGAGCATGAAAAATAGCTAGAGCGACTGCTTTCCTATACTGCTTATCTATGCTAGTAGCAGTTTTATGAGGCAGAACTACATTATTAACCATCACACACTCATTAGCAATACCTGTACCAGTTGGCACACTCTTAAAGAAATATAAGCCTCCTTTTCTGCTTCCAACACCAAGTATCTTACCATCAACATGGTCCTGAAAATAACAAGCATTCAGTGAAAAATTTACTTTCACTCCATTTTTTGAAATGAGTTGTCCAACAGACAACAAATTATGTTCGAATCCCTCCACCAACATAACCTTCTTTAGTAACAAATGCTCATTTAATCTCACTTCTCCTGTAATTGTAACAAACTTATATCTACCATCAGGTAATCCTACTTTAATAGGTGTAGCTAAATAGCACTTATTAATTAATAAGCCACTATCAAACACCATATGGTCAGATGCACTAGTATCTATGATCCACACATTTGAGGCATTTGCTTGAACATTAGCTAAAGAATAAGAAGACGTAGTACCTGCAAAATTAGCAAATACTCCATCTCCAACAGTAGCTTTCCCTTTCATTGCCTTCATAATTTCTTGACAAATTTAAGACACAAGCTCAGAATCAAGAGAAGAAGCTGGTCCACCATTCACACAATCCAAAGGAGTATCATAATGTGTCCAATATCAACATTTGCAGCTAATTTCATTGCTCCACCAGATTTGTTAGCCTTCACTGCATTATACCACTCTGGATAACCAATAAGCTTGAAACATTGATCTTTAGTATGTCCTTTGGCTTTGCAATAATCACACTTCTTGTCAAACTTATCTTTCTTCCAATCTTTTCTTCCTTGAAAACCTGAATCAGACTTAAAACTCCCATTTCCATTTCTTGAAAACCTCTGAATTGCTAATGCACTGCTCTCAGCTTGTGAATCTTCTGAACTTGCAACTTCCTTTTGCTTTTCTATTTTCTGAGTAATTGCAAAAGCTTTGTTCGAATTTGGCAGAGGCTCCATTGACAAGATATTAGTCACTGTCTGATCATAAGCAGGATTTAAACCTAACAAAAATTGCATAAGCTTTTCCTCAGACTCAAACTCATCCAATTTCTTTAGAAACTGACAAGTGCAAGCAAGCAAAGCACCATAGGAACAAACAGGAAGACTGTGTACACTCTTCAATTCATCCCAAAGCTTCTTCACCTTTCCATAATAGCTCAAAATCATCATGTTCGCTTGCCTTAAAGCATCTAGTTCCTTCTTTAACTGATAAACCAATGGTCCATTAGACTGACCAAAGCGTTCTTGAAGTTCAGTTCACAATTCAGCAGAACTCTCAATGTATGAGAAATCATCAGCAATCTCATTACACATTGAGCTGAAAATCCACTGTAACACCATATAATCAGCACGCTTCCAACGTTGATGTTGTGGATCAGTAATCAAAGGTTCCTTCAAAGCTCCATTAATAAAGCCTTCTTTATTCTTCGCCGCAAGAGCACGACGAACACCACGACTCCACCGCACAAAATTACTACCATTGAACAATGTAGTAACCAAAGAAGCAGTAGGAGAATCCGAATTTGCGATAAAATAAGGATCAAAATTACCTTCAGTTGATGAATTTGAGTTCATCGGAACATTCAGATTCACAGATTCATCACCAATAGTCATAATAACAAATAATTTGCAAGATATTGCAAGATTCGTTCAATCGAAGAAGATCATTATAGAAGAGAAAATGAAACAGAGAATTTTTATTTGATGAAAGAAAGCATATTTTCTCATTACTAAGTTTGTTACTACATACATGCTTTAAATACTGTTTGTTACTAACAAACTAACAACCTAACTAACTAATGTGCTTAGTCATCATTTTTGTTTATTATTTACATTATTGCCACTAATAATTGTAGCAAATAAAATATTGAAATGAAGTAGAGTACACTTTACAACTCAAATTTTAGCTTGGCAATAAAAACATTTTGTACCTTTTTAATAATTTTTTTTATAAGCAAAACGCTGTACCACCATTCCGAAGTTTCTAGATTCGCCACTGAATTATTGTAATGGTTTATTCGAGCATCTTGTAATGCTACAAAGGGCCTGTTTACTTCAGCTTAAAATCATTTCAGTTAAGTTCAATTCAGTTCAGCTCAATTAAGTTCAGTTCAGCTTCATTCAGTTCAGTTTAGCTCCGTTCAGTTCCGCTCAACTCAACTTTTATTTTACTAATTATTATTTTTACTAATATTTTTTGTTCGTAATATTATTTGTTCATATTATTATTAGTTATTATTATTTTTATTATTATTTTTATTATTTATTATTTTTATTATTAATACTATTAATATTGTTGTAGTTGTTGTTATTTTGCACTTGATTTTATGTTGTTCACAATATTATTATTGTGTTCATAATATATTTATGATACCTTAATTATCAATTTTTTTGTTTCACATATATATATATATACATTTATTAATTTATAATTTTCAACAAAAAAATTATGAAACTATCATTCAGCAAATGAAATAAAAATATAAATGAAATATTATTTACAAAAATATTATTATGCCACATAAGTGGATTACCATTCACAAAAAAATATAAAGATGTATTAGTGATTTTTATCTCATAAAATATAAACTACCAATAACGTTTTTTTTGTTTAAAAATTATTAGTAGATTAATATCAAAATTATTACTACGCCATTACTCAGTAGTTAAAAATAATTAATAAGTCGTAGTTAAAAATTAATAGTCATAGTCAATCCATAAAAATCATAGTAAAAAATCAATAATCATAATTAAAAATCACTAGTTAAAAATCAATAATCAATAGTTAAAAATAAATAATCAATAATCTATAGTTAAAAATCAATAATCCATAATTAAAAATCATTAATCCGTAATAAAAACTTTCAGTTCAATTCAGCTCAACTTCGTTCAATTCTGTTCAGTTTAGTCCATTCCAACTGTTTTCAGCTGAAGTGAACAGGCCCAAAATCTACCATAACGTCCTTGCAAGGTTCGTGGTAAACAAATGGATTGAACCATGTTAAACACCTTTTTTTTGAAAGGATTTTAAACACTTATTTATAAAAGTAATAATTCATTTTCCTTATGAGTATTCTCATTTTCAGGTATCTTTTTATCTGTAACAATAACTTCAATTCATCATACATAAAGTATCAATTAACGTTAAAAAAAAGGGTTTTTCTAAGCTATGCCCTCAAGGTTTTTGTATTTCTAAGTTGTGCCCCATAACTTTTTTTTTTCTCACTTGTGCCCCTCAACTAATTAATTGTAACAAGCACTAACATGTCCGTTAATTAGCTATTAGTGTAGACGTTAGTTTCTAATTTTTTGATTTTCCTTAATTTATTCTTGGGTTTTTCTAAGTTATATCCCTGGGGTTTTAATTTTTCTAAGGTGTGTCCTAAAGTTTTATTTTTCTGAGGTATACCCCTAACCTAATTATTTTTATCAGTTTAAACCTCCCCGTTAACTCTCCATTGCAAGATAGTAATAAAGCCAAAATAGAGGATATTAAGCTCTCGACAACAATCCCTAATATTGAACTAACAAGTACATGCACAGATTTATCCATTTTCATTGAGACTTTTCGTCAAACACCTTCAATACAATGATTCAAACACTGTAACACGGTACTAACACCTCAACCAATCAACCTCAACAACTATGTTTGGCAGCAAATTGATTTGTAGTCTCAAACCTGATTATAGATTTGAATCAAGATGAAGGGTTTTAAAAAAATTTATCAAGCTTTAAATCTTTTCACGTTATTTGAAGTTAACGGGTGTTGGAGTGAGGAATTGAGGGTGAGGTGATGATGATAGATGTGTGAATAATGATGATTTCATGATTGTTGATTTGATGGTAATGAGTATGTAGTGTATTTGATAAGAAAATTAAAGCAGGGAAACACAGACTTAGCTTACTTTTATATGGTAAAGGTTACTAAGAGGAGAAGCAAGTAGTAAACGGAAAACATAACATTAGTTACTAATCCAAAAGTTAAAGGTTAGTACTAATAAAAAATAAATAGTTTAGGGGTATACCTGAGAAAAAATAAAACTTTAGGGCACACATTAGGAAAGTGAAAATAACGGGGGTATAACTTAGAAAAAAAATTGCATTTATTAAATGACTTTAACGTAAAACCTAACGTTTGTTAGGAAAAATAAACTTAGGTAAGATACCGCTAATTAAAAATAATTAGTTGAGGGGCACATGTGAGAAAAAAAAAAGTGATGGGGCACACCTTAGAATAACAAAAACCTCAAGGGCATAACTTAGAAAACCCAAAAAAAAAAATGTTAGTTGTTCATTCAATTAATCTCAAGTTTGTTTTATTATGTCTATTATGAAACTTTGGGTTTTTACTCTCTAGTCTCTATGATCCTCTATTAAGACCCGTTTTTATATGCTTTCATTATGGTTCAATTACTTTTGAATCTATATTTTATTATGTTCCACATTGATAAATTAGGAGAGAGTTAAACACTTTATAAGGTTAATGCTACCCCCTTAATTACTATATGGTTTTAAGAAGAAACCTCTAAGACCTTGTAAGGTGAAATGATGTTAGTTGTTCATTCAAATAATCTCAAATTTGTTTTATTATGTCTATTATAAAACTTTTGATTTTACTCTCTAGTCTCTACGATCCTCTATTAAGACCCCTTTTTATATACTTTTATTATGGTTCAATTACTTTTGAATAAGTATTTTATTATTGTTCCATATTGATAAATTATTAGAGAGTTAAACACTTTATAGGGTTAATGCTACTCACTTTATTACCATATGGTTTTATTGTGTCTATTATAAAACTTTTGACTTTTACTCTCTAGTCTCTACGATCCTCTATTAAGACCCCTTTTTATATACTTTTATTATGGTTCAATTACTTTTGAATCAGTATTTTATTAATGTTCCATATTGATAAATTATGAGAGAGTTAAACACTTTATAGGGTTAATGCTACTAAAGGTGTGCAAAAAATTCCGTTTTCGAATTTCCGGTCCGGTTTTCCGTTCCGAAAATCCGGATATCCTGTCCGGTTTTTTGAAATTCGGAAAAACCATACAGGATATCCAGATTTTTAAACCGGAAACCGGATCAGATACGGAATGCTTTTTTAAAAAATTGGATTCCGAATGTTTAAGGAAAACAAAATCCGGAATTCCGGTTTTCCGAATTTTTTCGGATTTCCGGTTTTCCAATCCGGTTTTTTAAGGGTAAAAATGTAAGTTTTAGAGAGAATTTTGGTGTATAATTCGGAACCGGATATCCGGATTTCCTGTTTTTCCGGAACGGAACCAATTTTTTTGGTTCCGAAAATCCGGATATCCGAATTTCTGGATCGGATAAATTCCGATATCCGGTTTTGCACACCCCTAAATGCTACTCCCTTTATTACCATAAGGTTTTAAGAAGAAAACTAAGACCTTGTAAGGTGAATATCTGTCTTTTACTGGCATGGCCCTAATTCTTAATTTAACATGTTATCAAAGTCATACCCACTGCACGGGCCGCTTTGGGCTTTGAATGACTATTACGTACTCTTGGTCAATTTAACTAAATGGCAACACACCCGGATTGCTATTTGACGTCCATAACTATTTAGACTTTCACATTTCATTATCCACTTTCCAAGACTGTCCTTCTCTTTTATGAAAAAAAAAAACAAAAGTTCTCAAACTAAACTCTCCTCCTCTTTAACCACCATTGTCTCTTCACTAGAAAATCGTTGTTTACCACCGAAGCACCACGACTTGGAAGGTGATGGAAAATTTCGCTTGAAAATAAACAGGTAAGTTTCTTAAGCGACTAAATTTTACGAAAATGGTGGCGCTTGTTTACCGCCATGAAATAGGCGTTTGTACCATAGAACATGCGTTTAATTTAAGTGTCGGTTCCATGGAACAAACGTCTAAATTAGGATCTAGTTTCATAAAACAGCCCAAAAAAATCAAAAACGAATCATCGTCGTCGAGGAAGCCACTGTCGTTCCAGCCGTCCAGCCACCCTTTGAGCCATAGCTGCTTCAACGACCTGCTTCATGAACTCCGACATGACTTTTGTCTTCTTCAAGAGTGGTTTATTCACCATACCGTTGACCAGAGGTGGTTGTGGTGCTGAAGTTGTGGTGGTGTATTTTTTGGTTGGTTTAGAGAGAGAAATGAAAAAAAAGGTGAAAATTGTGGAAAGGAAGGGAAAAGAAGGAAGTTTAAATATGAAAAGTTGACGTCAAATGACATTATTCAGTGTTGAATTCTACGTATGAGTTTTCCTCATAGATGAGTTAAGAGTGAGTTAAACACTTTTTTAACTTTATAAAGTTAGCGAGCTACTCTCTTTGTTACCAAATAATTTTAGAGTGGAACTTTTACGACCTTAGAAAGTGGAATTTCTATATATATGTAAAGATTACATATAGAGCGAGAGGCCAGAGCAATCCAAAATCAAATTAGCAAAATAAACTTAACTAAAATTCTTATCAACAACCCTAATATACGGTAGCTAATCCAAAGCATGCAAAGATTAGGATAATCCTAATTTAGAAGGTTCTAACACGATCAATCATGTAAGACGAATAGTAAGGGCATAATACGTAGTAGTTAAGTAAAAAAAATTAAACAAAAATTATCAAACTACCTTAACGATAACATTAAATAAAAAAAGGAAGGAGGAAAAAAAGGGGGAAAAGAAAGAAGATAATGGTTGGAAAAAAAAAAAAAAAAAAAAAAAAAAAAAAAANAAAAAAAAAAAAAAAAAAAAAAAAAAAAAAAAAAAAAAAAAAAAAGATAAATAAATAAAAGAGAAACCAAATGGCAAAAGGAGAAGAGGGGCAACAAGCAAAAGGTGAGGTAGTTCACAAGACTCCTACCGTTGCCACCGCACTCCCTCATATCTTCTCTCTCTTATTACTTTGCTACTTGCATTGCTAGCTGCCTCCCTCTTCTCTGTTTTTTTTTTTTTATTACTTATTTAAGTAATTACTTAAATTTTATTAATTTTAAATCTTTGTTTACATATACAATCCCACGCACTGTTGTATTTGATCACATATCCACGCGTTGTTTTATCTACAACCTACAAACCACAAAGTACAAATTTGTTAAGGTTGTGTTAGTATGTGGAGATGTTATATGGTACAACTATATAAGTATATATACCTAAATTTTTAGCTCATTTTAAATTGATCGTATAGAGTGAAATTTTTAGTTTCTAACTGTTAGATGCAAATTTCGTACTCAATAAGTCACTATCATAATTACTACTATACAGTATATACAACTTTGAGAGGTAGTATATGGGACATATATAAATACAACCTTGAAAATCCGGAGGACCGAGTGCCGACCACGCCCGGTCGTACTCATAACCGCATCAGGTCTCCAAGGTGAACAGCCTCTGGTCGATGGAACAATGTAGTCAAGGGAAGTCGGCAAAATGGATCCGTAACTTCGGGATAGTATTTGCATACATGTACCATTCGTGTCGTTCAAAGTAATCTATTTACTATATAACTTTGTTAGATACGAAATTCACATCTCACAGTTAGAATCTACGCATGCCTCGTTGAATGAATGGTACAATAGGATTTATAGTATTAATTGCCTAGTATGTTGTAAACTTGTATGATTGTATCTAGTGGCAAAACTACAAACGTTAGTTGATGAACGTATTTCGTTAAATAAAATTGAAAACATTAAGTTATGAAATTCATTGTTTCATGTATGAATATCGTTAGCATTCATTATTATAGAATAAATTTATATGATGTAAATATTTATCATACTACTTTGTATTAATATTTGTATATTATTAAGAATAACTGAGAGTGAGGGATAGCTTCCTTTTCGATTCTAGGAAATCTTGAAATCGATTTTCACTCCAAAATCCTTTTTGTTACCGTTGGTTTCGTTTAAACTCAAGTGACAAAATTTCGCTAGCAAGGTACCAAGTAGCTACCTAAAGCATTTTATTTTATTTTCACTTGAGATTGCATACCGTTTGTAGCTGTAAAGCAGTATGACCGTATGACCCAACCAACAACTGCCATCACTAGCTAAATGATAGGATCAAACCATTTTCCTTGCTTTGGAAGTTCTAGGTTAAGAGTCAAGTTTTATGTCAAAATCTAAAGCACAAGCAAGATTTGATCATAATTGTCAACCGGTAATTTTTGCATTTCACCCCATTTTCTGAAAATTGGAAGCGTAAATGATGAAATAATAAGGTATCACAAGCTTGGTTTGGGAGGAATTTTGGATATACCCTATATTATAATACCATCATCAATTAGAAAATCTAGCACTACACTAAATTAGAGCATGGGATCTACCTACACAACACCCAACCTAAGATTATATTAAGCTAAATCATCGAATATTATCATCTACCCAATACATTTTCACTAGCATAGAAAAGGATGAAATAATATATAACTTGTTTAGAACAATCTAATGAATCGATCAATCAATTACACTAACTACCAAATTTATAAAGTAATCAATAATGATGGAGTACATCAAATTTGCGACCAAGTTCATGACAACATTAACTCACTAGTCACTACTAATACTAGTTTCCAACCAAAAATGACAAACCTCATGAATTATAAATTAGACCCACCCTCAGATTTGCCTAGTGTCATAAAACTAATATGACCTACAATTAACTCAACTATGTCAGTCACTATAATATATATATATATATAGTACATTTGTTTCCATAGATTTACATAACCTAGGCCAATTAATTCATGCATATCCCCAACTTCCTCTTTCTTAGACTCAAGTATATACAACTCACAAGCCAGCTTTCAAACACCTTACACATTTACCTTTCTACTTACCATTCTTCACCATTTAACAGTCAACCGAGCCATCGACAAGGTGCTTAAACGAGTAGCCGAACTCTAAGAACGTGTTAGGTTCAAGCTATAATCAGTTGAATAGAGAGAGAACGCACCCTAAATAACGACGGAAAAGAGTACGGAGAACATGACAGACAACTCAAAAGCAGTAGAATAAAAACCTTCTTTCCTACAAGTTGCAGGGGGAAATAAACTCTATCTTTTTAATCAATATATAAACACAAAATTACTCAAAAACAAATCTGACAAACAACTTGTTTAAAACTAAAACGTCTGCAACAAAAAACAGGACAGTAAGCAGCATCTTTCTCTCTATTAATAGCAACAAGAATCTAGTCAAGCATACTATGCTGCATCAATTGCCCGAGAGTAAATCAAATATTTTCAAATGTACTATTACTCTTTCTGTACTTCACCCACTCTATATAATCCGACATCTTAATTGTTGTATCACTCTCTATTAATATTATTAACTTAATTACGCTTCTATTTGGATAATAATCCAACTTAAACACCACATATATATTTGTTTAATTTACTACCAGTACTTGTAATTAGTCTGCGGTTGCGTCGACTCCATCTTCTAATTTATTATGCCTACTCCATTAGTACACTCCCATGATACTTTAACCCTAATTAAGTCTCGATTTGATCCAATGTCTTACCTCTACACCATATTTGGGGTTTAAAAATTGGTGTCGCGGACAAGTCCCGTCGTTTTAATTACCTTTGACTGAGTAATTAACAACACCTTTGAACTAAGGTTGTCTTATGCAATGCACAATACTCTCGACACAACACTGCAAACAAAGTTTACGTCAAGAGGAAAAAAAAAACTTACATCACTAAAATAAGTGAATTCAGAATAATGATTTCAGCTTTTCAGCTAATTAAACTAAAATTAACAGTAAGAAAAAACTGCAATGAAGAACAGAATAGTGTACATATACAAAAGATTACAAGAACAAAATTTGACAAGAATAATGCAAATCACCATAAAATTTGAATTTTTTTTGACTTGTTTTTTTTTTTATTTTTATTATTGAGGGTAATAAATAACAACAATAAACAGTGGGTAGAGGGGGTAAAAGGTAGCAGAATTAGGAAGAAATACAAAACACTCTGATAATTTGACACACTAATCAATCAATCAATCCCTCTATAATCATCATTAATTAATACTCCATTAATCCACTAATTGATGATTAAATTCCAAGTACCCCCATTCTTCCATCCATCCAATTCATAACCCAAAAAAAAAAAAAAAAAATTCGACAAATCCCCATTATAAATTCTAAAAATTAAAAAAGAAAACCAGAAATTAAGATCACAAAAGAGGGGAAGAAAAAATGAAAAATTAAAAGAACTTGGTAAAATGATTTTAAAAAAAAAAAAAAAAATGGGGAGATTACCGGCGCGTGGAGTGAACGTACAAATCATAAGGAGCCCAAAGGGTATCCAAAGGACAAGCATTTCTGGAGTCGAGTCGTAACCACGGCTTACCGGACCCACTCCAGTGAAGCAATGACACAGGACCAGGGTGTAAGTCCCTACAACTCCCTCTGACATTATCACCTCCTAAACCATGTTGATTCCATCTATGGTGAATTGGCGCCACGTGTCCAGCGAATACTAGAAGGTAGGGTGGTAATGAGCCCAGGTCATAGATCCTTTGTTGCCTCTGAATCTCCATCCATCGTTCTATCTTCCTCGTGTAACGGTGAAGTCTCCATTTAGCGAGATCGATTACCATGACACCCGTGTTGAAGTAACACGGGTTTCTTGTCCGAAACGCAGATGAAAACCGCGTTTGGGACCAGAATGCGGAGGTAAAGTACTTGGTGAAGTTGGCGTGGCAATACTCAGGAGCCCCGATTGTTCGGGACCCCAGTGTAGTGTTCCACAGCTTGGCAATGTCGTCAACAAGAATAAGATCGGAGTCAAGGTAGATGACACGGCGAACACAAGGCTCTAGAAGGGTAGCAAGGTAATTTCTAGCGTAATTCAAGGGTTGTTGAAGAGCTTGACGAACTGAGGTTGATATTAGTGGCCTCACAATACGGTCATCAAATAAATAGACCTTGAATTTCAAGCTAGGAAATGTTGATTTGACGAGGTTTTCGAGATTGTGAGTCTCGTGTGATGTCAAGAAATGGAAGAACACATTCTCAGGACAAAGCGAATGTTGGAGGATAGAATGAACAGCGGCGATTGATCCACGGAGGTAATCGACATCAAGAGTAATAGCCACGTGGACCAATGAGGGGTCACAGACGAGGTTAGGATGTGAATTTGTTTTGCGACAATAATCAGCATTTCGAAACATTGGAGAACTTCGGAAGGAAAATCTGTGATCTAACAAAGTTGTTGATGATGATCGAATTGCTTCCGCTGGAGGAAACGATTGAAGAGACGGTGATAGGATTATCATTATCAATGCGGCAGAAAAAAACCCCGAAAAACGAACAACCCACTGCATTTTGTCTTTGTGTTTTCTTCAATTTGGGGGTTAATAAACTTAGGGTTCCTCGATTTAAAGATTTTCGAATCAAATGAAATGTGAAATGACAATTATATTGAGGAATCGAATTTGGTTTCGTGTTCCCAAACTTTTAATTCTTTACATGGAAGAGATTCCGAAATAACAACAACAGAAAATCCATAGACAAAGCTTAGAATGTTACGATGGTGGTTGTTGTTGTGGTGGTGCAACGGTGGTTATGCAGTGTGGCCCACCAACAACCCACTGCTGTAATATCTCTCTCTCTCTCTCTCTCTCTCTCTATTTCCTTTGTGCTATTTTTATGATGTTGGTTTTTTTTTTTTTTTTAATACAATGGAAATGGATCACTACATAATGGGGAAACAGGAAATAATTATATTTGTTGATATAAAATAAAAATGAGGTAATGTGTTTTAAGGGGGTGTTTGAGTTTGATGAGGGAGAAGAAAGGTGAAGCAAAGGGGATAGTAGAGAGAAGTGAGTGGTGAGGTGGGGTGGGGTGTGGTGAAGTAGAGAGAGAAAGAGGGGGTGAGAGAAAGGACAAAGGCAAAAACAGGAGTAAGATGTACAGGTAGGCTGCAAGGGCAAAGGTTAAAAGAGGTGATTTTTCCACCATAGAAATTGTAAACCAACTGCATTTCTAGTAATTATAGTTATTTGTGTTGTTTCTTTTGGGTTTTATACTTTTAAAAGTTCTACTTATCTTCCCTGACTAACTAAGGGTATGTTTACTTTAACCGAAAACATTTGAATTGAATTTAAAGTTTTTTTTTTATGAACGATTAATGAATAGCAAAATAAGATAACATCTGAACTAAATTGAACGGAACTAAACTGATTTTAAGTTCAAGTAAACAAGCCCTAAACATATGAGTTTTTAATTTTTTTCCCCTTTTCTATATTAATTACTCCCTCCGTCTCACAATATTTGTTGTATTATTTATTTATTCTTTTTTTACAAAATTTTCAATGTATATAATTGAATGTTATTTATATGTTATTCTGTCTGTTCTTTTTTCTTTGATGTGTGTAGGATTTGGTGTATAAGAAAGAGAAATTTTAATATGATATGCGTAAGAAAATACAGTTACATCATATCTTGCTGGAATCGTACAGACATTAAGTTTTTCTATATCAACTTTTTATAATTTTTTATTAAGTATAATGTATTAAACAAAAAGGAACATAGGGGGTATTATGTACTATAAAAAATATATTAAAAAAAAAACTACACAATTAGATGAAACTAATAAGATTTTTTATTTTTATGATTTTTCTCTATGTTTGTTAAACATTAGTCTAGGTTGCACCTGTCAGTGAGAAAGAATCTACCTTATAAGGCCTAGAAAATTCCATCTTAAAATCATATGACAATTAGATGTGGGACACTTATAAAATGCTTAACTGCCTCAATTTGTCAATATGGGACACTCATGTGGACTTTAACACTCCCCCTCACATGTAAAGTCCCCTTTTAGTTTGGGCAATGCGTGAATTTTTATGGGTTAGAACGGATCTATCAAAACTCCCCCTCACCAATGTTATTTAGTTAAGTTGGTTTAGAATAATAGCTATTAAATGCCAAAAGTTATAGATTTGACTCTAGTACCATGTTAAATACGGGTTTAGATCGCACCCGTTAGTGAAAAAGAGTCCACTTTAAGAGGCTTAAGAGGTTCCGCCTTATAACCATATGGTAATAAGGGGAATAGCTATTCAACTTTATAAAGTGTTTACCTCTATCTCAATTTGTCAATCTGGGACACTCATATGTGGGGCTTTAATATTAGTTTTATGATGGAATCTCCCTAAACTTGTATGTTATCATTTTCTCATCCGGTGTAGCTTGTGATTAGGTCCAATGAAATTTGTCATGGTATCAGAGTTAACAATCCTGACACATTATCTATCCCGTAAGGAATGACCTAGAAAATGCAAGAAGAAAGATATTTGAAGACTATTTGGAACAAATAGCCCAACAAATTGTTAATGCCTAAAGTAAGGGTTTGCTTACCTCATGTTGGTATCCCAAAAAAGAAGGCCCAACAAGGATGTTTATGACTCATCCAAATTGCGGAGTATAGATGGAATCTGTTGAGAGAATAAAATACATGCGAATCCCACATTGAAAAATAAGAAGGAGAATGACTAACATATAAGCTTATAGGGCTACTCATCATATTACCAATTAGTTTTATGATTGAACCCCGTTGAGCTTGTGTGCGGTCATTCTCTCCTCCGATGTAGGCTTATAACTAGGCCCAATGAAGTTTGTCAGAATCACATGTGAGGGAGAGTGTTGAGATAATAAACCCATATGTGAATCCACAAAGAATGACTAACATATAAGTTTACAACCCCGCTAGGCTTCTGTGTAGTGATTTTTTCTCGCAGTGTAGTTATGTGATTAGGTATTCATTATAATTTAATATTTTTCTATTTTCTTAAAACTCTTTTAAGACTTCACTACATTTACTATTTTATCTCTAAGATTCACTCAAGGCTTATGAAAATAAAACAAAAATAAATATACATAAAAAAAATAGTTCATAAAGACAAAAATATAATATATAATGTTCCCATCTTTTGAGTCTTAAGTTGAATTCTGAAAAAACAAAACTCATATCAGTTTAGGAATCTACTGAGACTCAAGTAGGGCTTAAAGTAATTCAGATTAAAACTGAAGACCGAACCAAACCAAACCATTTTAAAATTTTGGATTGGACTTTTTTGTAATTTGGACCGGTTTGGATTGTAAAATTTTTTTTTATTTTCGGTTTTCGGTTTGGATTCGGACTGGACCCCTCGATAGACCGTATGATAAGTTGATATTTTATATGTATTTTACCCCCGATCCCGAGTGATTTTTAGCTCTAATACGGCTCTTTTGAGCCATTTCTACTAACTTTTGCTATTTCGAGTGTTTGTGGTGCTTTTTATTAGATTTTACAGGAATTGATGATTTATCGTCGTTTTCCGAGCCTTTTGAAACACTTGAAGAAGTTAGTGAAGAGTTGAAGTCATTTGGGAAGCTAAACCGAAGACTAGAAGTGTTAAAACGAAGAATTAAAGAAGCAATTAAGGAAGAACGAGCAAAAACCGAGAAACGAAGGCAAAACAAACCATCCGCCCGGGCCGAAGCTATGCGCCCGGGTGAGGGCTGCACGCCCTGACCCTCCGGGCAGGTGGCTCTGAAGGAGGATTTCGCGTGTTTTTCCCCGTGTTTAGCCTAAGTATTTAAAGATTTGTATTCCTAATTAGTCATTTACGCCTCTCTTAACTTTAGAATCCTAGTTTACTCTAAAAATTCTCTCAAAGTGTAGAATTCTATTCAATCATTCAATCAATAATATTCAGGTTCTATTTTAATCTTAATTCTTGTTCTTAGTTATGTTTATTATTATTTTCAATTTATGTTCTTAGTTTTAATAGTTTTATGTTTAGATTTAATTTCTTGATTATTGTTAGTTTTGTTTAGTTTAATCATGTTTAGTACTTTTATTACTTTTATTGATTTAGTTTTTGTTTCTTCAATTATGAGTGAGTAGTTCTTTTTCTAGGAGTAGGGGATCCATGGATTAATTGGTGATGTTTTGCTCATAAATATTAGTTTAACTATTAATGTGCTTGAATTCTTATTGTCAATTAGTATTGCTTTCAATTAAATACTGGCCAGGTTTAGTTGTTAGTTTGATATTGTTGAAATCGATGCCGAGAGGTAAGATTACCACAATTAGATCATAAGGACAATAGGCAAAACGAGTCTAAGTGAGCGCGAGCCATTAGAGGAGTTTTAAAGGGGACTAGATTCGAGAGAATTAGTGGACCTTAATTCAAGGAAATTGATAATATAATTATTTATTTGTGTACAATTCGTTGGTTAATTTGTGGTGAACCGATGTCCTAGGCTTAGTCATTAATTAATTTCCTTAATCGATTTAGCTCTAATTCTAGTTAATTTCTTGGTCACAATTGTCACTCAAAGGCCCTTTGCACAGTCTAAACTTTTTAGAACTAATAGGTTTAATTGCTTCCCTGTGGATTCGATCCCTACTTCTCTAGCTATATTAGTTAGAGTGGTTAAGTTTATTTTTGATAGGTGTGCGGTAGCCTCATCACCGTACACCGAACTTTAGACCGAATAGTAATAAACCTTTAAGTCCTTAATGGCCTTACGCCTACTACAGTTATGTGTCAAACACCAAAAGCTAGCAAAATCCTTAAATTCTCTATCATCCTTTTTCAAAGTGTGTGTAGTATTTGATTTAGTGAGTTATTGCAAAAAATATATTAAGCAGGGATTGTTGTAAAAAAAAATATCTTTAAAATTCGGATTGGATTGGATCCAAAATCGTAAGACCGAATTTAGGTGAATTGGATTGGATTGGACTGAAATTCAATATGGATTGGTTTGGTCTCAAATTTTCTTAGACCGAAAATATACGGTTTGGACTTGGATTGAGCAATAATCCAAACAATAAACCGAACTTTCACCCCTTGACTCAAGCACTTTATTGGAGGTAAATTTTATGAATTTGTCTTAACTACTATTAAGACGTGTGGGGCCCATTGGACTAAACATGCTCTTAGTAGAGTCGTTATTGTTCAAGGTAGTGTATTGAACTCGTAGAAATGTTTTACCATTTTTAAGATATAAAAGCCATATAAACATATGATACTCCTTATCTTTATTTACATGTACTTGATACACATTTACAAATTTACAACAATAGTAAGTTAAAATGTATTTTGTACAAGAAATTTCAAATAATCATAATCTCATATCATTACACGGAATGTATTTGACAATCAATTAATCAATGTACTGTTTTTGTTGGATATTTCATAGCGCTAGTGTTTGTCACTTACGATTATAGTGATTTGCCTTCTTTAAAGTAATAATGTACTTTGCATTTTGTTGTTTTGATAGGGTAATAGGTTTGTATGAATATGATGTGAGATATGCACAAGCCCATAAATGTTTTGAATTATTGTAAATGTCCTAAGGATATGTTGGACAAAATCGTAAAATTAGTTGTCGTAAAATTAGTTGTAGTTGTTGGCTGTTGAACTAGTTGTTAGCTTTTGAACAGTTGTTAAAGTATAGTACCTTTTAGAGGTCAATTGTTGAGAGATAGTTGTTAATATTATGAGTGTTCAGCAAAAGTAAATTATGAATCTGTAAAATATTTTAGCTTTTAATAGAAAATACACTAAAGCTATCTCTACCCTTAAAAGTTATTTAAAACACTACTTTACCAAACACTAATATTTTTGTATAGTAGTGTTTTGATTAGATTTAAAAACTAAAAGCTACCTCAAAATCGAACACCGAATACGCCCTAATTGTTTAACATATTAAGATTATATTGCTTATTATTGTCTCCCGGATGCTTATAATAAATCCAACTTGATAATGTAGGTTTTGAGAAAAACAAATTGTTAAAGCCTCAATAGTAGGTATTCACAAATATGTGTACATAATACAGACATGTTTACTTCAGCTTAAAATCAGTTCAATTTAGTTCACTACAGCTCTTCTTTTATTTTGCTAATTATTATTTTTGCTAATTAATTTGTTCCTAATATTATTTGTTCGTAATATTATTTGTTCATATTGTTGTTGTTGTTGTTGCTGTTGTTGTTGTTGTTGTTGTTGTTGTTCCTATTGCTGTTGATGTTGCTAATTATTATTATTATTATTATTATTATTATTATTATTATTATTATATTATTATTATTATTGTTTTTTTTTGTGTTTAGGAGCTAAAAGGGGGAATAGTGATGAAAATTGATATCAAAATCTCTTATAACGTAAGAGAAGTTCTAACCTATTAAGCTTTTTAGTTACATCCATAATTTTGATATTCGTAAAAAAATGGCTTTCTCATGGAGTACCCTTAAACTTTTTCCAAATGCAAGCAGCACCCCCATTGTTACAAGAATGCATCGTATGCCCTTGAACATTTGACTAAGTACATGAGATATCCTTATTTTGCTAAATTTGTTTAATTACGTTAAATTAAGAAATAAAATCTACTTAACTATTAATTATACTTACTTAAGCTAATTAATTAAAATTACTTAAATGAAATTTACCATTTTCCATCTCCACCCAATTCACCACTACCTCCACCTAGTCACAACCACCACCGCCAGCATCATTTTGTCATTGCCGCACCTGAAACCATCCTTGCCATCTCCACCTAGTTGCCACCACCACTACCACCATCAAGATTCAAAACCACTCTTGAAAGTACCAGCCCAAACAACCCCGAAACCACCACAAATCCAAGCCAAACCAAGAGTTTAGATGCACTTAGCGGAATTTCAAGAATCACATTCTTAACATCTAAAATAGGATCATTATGCATAACAATTAAAGGACCACATAATAATTTAGGTTATACCTTTGTAGCGTAAATTCCACGAATACTAGCACTATAAACACTAGAGATTAGAGCCTCAAATGTTGCTCCTCTATCCAGTCTACAAGCACATATTGATCTACTACCAATGCTAGTTAGAACAAGAAGCAAAAGACTCCTCTTTGTTGGAATGCAAAACCACGTACAAAAGGAAAAGAGAGATAATATTTTTTTTTTCGACTTTGTAATTAGGTTATTAGTTTTTCTATCTCATAGATAAAACACCTAATTTCCAGTATTTATAATCACATTATAATAATTAGGTTAAGCCCATAATATCTCCTCTTTTCCTATTGGTCGGTTTTATGACATAAATCCACAATGGGCTTTTGTCCATAATCAATCTATACCATTTTTGGTGACCTTATAGAATCCATTTAATTGAACTTTGGGTTGACTTTCAAGTCCAAAGGCCATTAGTATTGTCTAGCAACGATATACTGACGACCCAATTAAATGAACTAATTATCTCCATAATTTAATTCATATTATATTTAGTAATTGCACATCTAATGAGGACATAATTCCTTCAAAGTCAACCAAAAACCATCTCGAGATCAACCTAAGTCAAATCGACGACCAACACCTCAACCATCTCGAAATCAACCTAAGCTAAAACCATCTCTAAACCTTAACTCAATAAAAGTCGATAGCTTTCAATCGCGAGATTTAAGAAGAAAATTCGACGAAAAAAGGGAAAGAACCTGGAAGTTACTTAGTGATTATATTTGGGGTGATATGTGGTGGTGGAGGTGATTTAATTTGGGTGGCGAGCGAAAAAGAGAAGCCGTGGTTGGGTGGTTTTGTGGTGGTGATGGTTTAGGTTAGGTGACAGCGGAAGTCAGTGGCTTAGGTTTTGAAAGTGACTGGTTGGTGAGTGGTGGGCCAATGACGATGAATTGGGTGGAGGTGGGGAGTAGTAGTTGTTGGTATTAGTTTAAAACATTTAATAATTAATTAGCTAAGTTAGTATAATTAGTAGTTAATTGGATTTAATGTTTTAATTAATCAAAATTTAGCAAAGTAAGAGTACGTCGTGTTCTTAGGGCCCGTTTACTGCAACTGAAAACAGATGAACTGAACTGAACTAATTGGAGCTGAACTGAACTGATTTTAAGCTGAATTAAACAAACTCTTAGTCAAATGTTCAAAGACATACGGGTGTGCATTTGTGAAACAATGGAGATATTTCCTACATTTCGCAAAAGTTTAAAAATACCCCATATAAAAATAATAATAAGTGAGGTCACCAAAGTGAAAACTTCTGACAAGATTTTGTCCTAATTTAAATGCAACATAGAAAATGTTGTGGGTCAATCCATTGCCAGAGTCCACACTCATTTTTAACCAATCCGTACTATCAATGATACGGGTGTGCGGTGTGCCCAGCCTGGTTTCCTGGAGGCTAGAGCCCAAGCGGTCAAGCCCTTTTGATAATCACTAACCCCCATTTTCCATTATGGATTTATGAATTATGGCAACTGACAAGACTTGATAATGGGAATTGAGAGAATTTACACTTGAAGAAAAGTTTCTTCAAAGAATCCTATCACGTTTTTAACGACTCGTTGTTTTCCATATATATATATATATATTTAAAGGTGAGGGGTAGCTCAAGTGATAAAAGCTTCCCTTCCGGTTTCAGGAAATCCTGGAATCGATTCTCATCCCCGCCCTTGTAACTCCCTAGCACCAAAAAAAAGTTGTATATATATATTTTTTTGGTTAACACAAAATCAAATTATTCCATTTCATCTTTAGTTATACACTTACATGCTCCATTTACAAAAGTAAACATAAAGATTGCATGAAAGGGTGAAATCGTGTACACACCACACATATTGCAAATTTGCAAGTGATATGAAATGACTAAAATAGAAATGATTTTTTATTTTATTTTATTTTAGTATTATGTTCATCTAAAATTACGACGAATGGATAATGCATCATTTTGTTTATAACACATGTACATCAATAAGCCTTAGAGTATTTTAAGGTTTGAGAAAAAAAATACAAATACCACATGTTTTGTATACTTAGTACAGATAAATATTCTTCCCACTTTTTTTTTTTAGCTAGCTGTACTTAAACAATTATCATTGAATTGCCTTTATTTATTCACAACAAAATTTAATTTTACTTAAATTCTTGATAGTATATTAGAGGCTTAAACGTTCTTTTTCTCTTTAAAAAAAACTTTTTCGCAAGAAAATAATATTATTCATAGTTTTGAACTTATTTCATTGAATTGAACGTATTTTAATTGAAATTCTAAAAGATGAGGAGTGCTAAATGAAGTAGAGGTTGCACAAATTTGTGTGCGGAAATGACTAAGAGTGGTACATGTACGAGATGCTATAAAAGTTGGGATATGGGTACAGTCATTTAGTATTATTTAATACTATTTTCAATTTATGATAAAAGGATAGTGGCCAAATATAAACAAATACAATGTATGGATTTGTAATTTCTAATATAGAAAGTGTCAAAAAATTCCATAAAGCACTAAAAAAATTAAAAATATAATCAATCATTAAAAGAAAAAAAAACCCTTATCAACAATTTATCCCTCAATCACAAATTTGTTGGGCCCTCTTTAATGGTTAGAGGTTAGAGTTTAGTTTGTGGTTTGAGACTAAAGGTTTACTTTCTGTTTATAGGATTTAACTGCTAATTTGAATAGTTGAATATATAAAAGTGTTTGGTAACACTTAAATGATTGATTAGAGTTTTGTATTTTTATTTTTTATTTTTTTGGTTTTTCTACATGAAGTCCCTGGGGTATTAGGTTTTCTTACATTGTGCCCTCCTAAATTAAAACTTCCACATGGTGTCCCTAAATTTCATTAAGTGACTAAGCCATGATCTTTCCATTAAAAATGTCACACTTTCAATCTCAATTTGTTGGCTCATACGCCTCTGTTTATGGCGCATACTCTTACAATTATTCTTGCAATTAAAGTACACTATGAGCACTATAGTTCATACAACAAATAATTTACTTGCATTTAATATTTGTTTAAGTACAAGGTCATGACATAGTTAATAATTGAACCTTAAGGACACCATGTGGAAGTTTTAATTTGGGAAGGCATAAAAACCTCAATAGCTGTAACATTTTTTGTTAGACTTAATTATATGAACAAAATAGTCTTTTACAAAACTTTTAGGAAAAAACTCCTTCCAATTGCCTTTTCATTTGACAGTTTTGATTATCTATTTAAACCTCTTTCTCACTTGTCAAAACTTTAAACTCTATTCAAAACTATCTATTCCCTCAAAACCTCTCTCTACCTAACATCCTCCACCTAACTATACAAGCTAAAGCTTGCTAGATTTAAAGCCGGGGTTAAAGTTGATAGATTTCAACATGAATGAATCCATACTTTTTACATTTATTTTTTCATACTTTTTATACCAAACTAAATTTTAAGAATGAGGTGTATGAGTCCAAATTTATCATCTCGTATTTTATGTACCACTTGTGTTTCAATTATTTTCATTCATTGTTTTTAATATAATGATCCATTATTTAGGAATTATAAATTAAAAATTATTGTTATCAACCACTAAAAAAAGTGACGCACAAAAAGTGGGACATCAAATTTGGACTCCAGACATACTAAGCGATACCGCTTAGGTGTACTAAAGGTCTGTTTACTTCAGCTTAAAATCTGTTCACTTCAGTTAAGTACAACTAAGCTCAGTTCAGTTCAGTTCCGCTCATTTTTATTTTGCTAATTAATTTGTTCCTAATATTATTTGTTTATATATATATACATTTATTAATTTTGTACTTTTCAAGAAAAAAACATATTATGAAACTACCATTCAACAAATGAAACAAAAATATAAGTGAAATGTTATTTACAAAAATATTATTATACCACATAAGGGGATTACCTTTCACAAAAAATATGAAGATGTATTACTGATTTTTATTTCATAAAATATAAACTACCAATAACGAATTTTTTTATGTTTAATAATTATTAGTAAATTATATCAAAATTATTATTATGTCATTACTCCATAGTTAAAAATCAATAGTTATAATCAATCCATAAAAATCATTGTTAAAAATCAATAATCATAATTAAAAATCAATAGTTAAAAATAAATAATTAATATTTAAAAATTTGAGTCTGTGACTAGTCTGACTATTTTACTCTCACAAAAAATTTTCTTAAAGTAATACATTTAAAGGAACAGGGGGAGTGTTATTTGCGTGAGTAGATAGCCCAGTAGCTCACAGAACTTTTGGCACAAGTGGACGGACATAAGCCCATGAAATCTAAGTGTAAGCTTGAAATCACTGTAGTAGAAAATATTCAAAAAGCTTAGGTTGGGCCATGGCAGTTTTTCCAGATAAATTGGACCCTGTTGGCACAAATCCAGTAGCCATAAGCCCACAAAACCTTATGCTTCCTTCATGTTTTTTTCCCATTGCATATTTTGATTATTTTCCATGACTTCTTACCTTTTGAAATGTTGATCATGGACTTGATACAAACTTACAATGATCATTTTTGGGCATTGTTTGTAAACAAAGTTTGATCATCCCTAATATATACTACGAATCCGTTTGGTAGGGCGTAAAACGTTTTCTAGAAAAAATTATTTTCACATTTTACATTGTTTGGTTTGGAGTAAAATATTAAAATGTAAAACTTGGGGTGAAAACAATTTTCACCATGCTAAAAACATTTTCTCCAAAAATTGGGAGGAAAACATTTTCCCTCACATTTGAAAAAATTGTTTTTCCATTCAACCAAACAATAGAAAATGGTTAAAATGTAAAACCATTTTACATGCAACCAAACAACGAGAATTCTTTATGAGAATGAGTTTTCAAATATAAAAAGTTTTTCATGAAAAACTATATTCATCCGAAAATGTTTTATACCCTACCAAACCGACCCAGTAAATATTGTTGTTTACGTAGTAATTTTTTTTCTTCTATGATAATCGTTATATATATTTTAATTAGTCAGCAAAATACTCCCAATTAAAAAATTAAAGCAAGAGATTTCTGTTAATACTCCATATTTTAAGATAATTGATAGTAAGATAAGAAGTTTTTATTGAATTAAATAAAATAAAGCAAGAATCAAGTACAATGAAAAAAGGTACTTATATTATTTTTTTCCCTAATGAAATTTTAAAAGTAATAAATAACTTTTTCCTAACTTAATTAAATGTATCCTTAACAACACTCACAAATCCGTTACTCCGTTAGTAACGCCCGCAAATGGACTTGAAATACTCATTATGCCCTTCCCTCTTCTATTTTTGGTTTTATGTTCATTTTTCAACACTTTCTCTCTAAAAATTATCATTAATTAACAAAATTTATCCACAATTATCATCAAAGACAAATAGCTATCATCAATAAACCAAATAAATCCATCAATAAACCAAATGAATCGAAAAATTAATGCGGAGTAAAAAAAAAAAAAAAAAATTAGTAAAAACAATCTAAAACAAGCAAAAAGATTACACAAAAATGAATAAATCTTGAAAACAAGCACAATCAAAGCCACAAAAAAAATTAGCAATTAAAGAAAAAGAACATGTCGTCCCAGTTGGACGATTGACCAAGAGCAAAATCGTCTGAATTGGACGATTTACCCTAGAGAAAAATTGTCCAATATGATTGTACCCTATGGTAATTTTCCAACTTCTTCAGAACACAAAAACCCCAAATTCATCCCCAAAATCATCCTTACCAAGAGCAAAATCGTCTGAATTGGATGATTTACTCAAGGAGAAATCGTCTAGGTTGGACAATTACCCTATAGCAAAATTGTCTAAATCAGACGATTGAACTTTATGATAATCGTCCAATCGGGAAGGATTGTGCTAAAAAAAATTACCTCTGCCGCCTCAACCTAGAGATTAAGTGGTGGTGTTGATTGAGGGGTTTAAGTGGTGGTGGTGATGGAGGAACATTGGTGATGAAAACGATTAAGTGGTGGTAGTGGTCATGGAGGGATTTAAGTGGTGGCGGCGATGGAGGGGTTTAAGTAATGGAGGAAGGATGTGGGGAAGTGAGACAAGAGGGAGAGAAGTGAGTGGATGAAGAAGTAGAATATGGTTAGGAGTATTTACGATAATTCAAGTATATTTGCGGCTGTCACTAACGGATTTTAGGGCGACGTTTAATACATCTCATGTTATATATAGTCCAATTTAAATAGTCCAAATAAACAATTATAATAGGAAAGGTCTATGTTATATATATAAAGCAAACTCATGTTTTGGTTGCAAAATATCCCTTGTCATTTTTTTTTCCTTTTTAAATTTTCTAATGGGAATTATTTATTAGATTAAAAATAAAATAATTGGCTATTTCACCATATACCCCTAAACTATTGCAAAATGCATCATATACCCTCAATGTTTTTGAAATGCACCATATGCTCTTGAACATTTAATTATATTAACAAGGTACCCTTATTTTTCTAAATTTACTTTAATTACCTTCTAATTAAGAACTTAAATCAAATTAACTATTAATTATCTTAATTTTAACTAATTAATTTAATTATCTAAATTATTTCACCTATCACCACCTCACAACCCAAACCCACATCCACCAAACTCACGGCGTACACCACCAAACCTACATCCCAAATCCACCACCACCACACCTACATCCCAAACCCACCACCACCAAACCTATCAAATTCGAAATCCAATAACCCCAAGACAAGAACCCAAAAATTTCCTAATACCCAATTTGATATTGATTACGTTGAAGAATCAAACACTTCTTTGCCTTTGAATTTACCATCACAATCCTAATATATCGTTTACGATTCAAAATATGCATTTCACCAAAACATTACTAGAGCATTCTGATAAGTGTATTTTATTCTTATATTTTACCCCCTTTTCTGGTTTATTTTGACTCTAACCTATGCTCTTCGGAGCTATTTTGGCTAACATTTGGTTGTATGGAGTTGTTTGTGCTTGTTAGTGACTTTTTGCAGGATTTCGGCGTTTTTGCATTGATTCCGAGGCAATCATATGAGTTACAACTAGATACTAGAAGCCGTGGGTTAGAATTGAAGTACCCAGGAATCTATGATGAAGCCTGGAATAGCTAAAAGACGAGCTGACTTGATTTAGGCAAAAAAGTCATTTCGCCCGGGCGGTCGGGCGGAATTTACTTAGCATTTTTCAAGAAGATGAGACGACAACACTGATCGCGCCCGATCGGGCGGATTTCGCCCGGACAGTCGGGCGGATTGCTTGCAAGGCCAAAATCACTCGCTTCGTGAGCCCGATCGGGCGGGTTTTGCCCGGTTGATCGGGCAGTTTGTCCGGAGCCCGTTTTCACCTTTTTAGCTCGGGCCTTGTACCTTTCATATAAATAGCTTTTGTTTTAGGTCTTTTGGGACAGATTAGAGCAGAGATTATTTTTATCCTTAGGGTTTTTCATTCAGTTTCTCTCTAGAACTCACTTTTGTCAAAACTTAATCATTCATTCAATACAATCGCAATTTCAGGTTTTTCTTTATTTCTTCTCTTGTTTTTATTAGTTTAATTATTTTTCTTAATTAGTTATAATTGTTAGTAGTATTTTAATTTAAGATCTTGTTTTTGTCCTAGTTCACGCTTTTGAGTTGTTTTGTTCATGTTAATTAGTTTCATTGTTGTAGTCATGTTTTCAGTTCCAGTTCTTATTGTCAAATTGGTTCCTTTAGTTTCTATTATGAGTGAGTAGTTCCCTTTCTAGGACTAGAAGATCCATGGATTGATTTTGATGCTTTGCTCATACTTGTTGGTTTGGTTATTAATGTTATTGAATTCCTGTTGTCAACTTTTATTGCTTTCAGTTAAATACTGGCCAGGTTTAATTGTTAGTTTGATATTGTTGAAATCGATGCCGAGAGGTCAGATTACCACAATTAGATCATAAGGAAAATAGGCAAAACGAGTTTAAGTGAGCGAGAACCATTAGAGGAGTTTTGAAGGAGACTAGATTCGAGAGAATTAGTGGACCTTAATTCAAGGAAATTGACAATCTGTTAATTAATGGTGTGCAATTCATTTGTTAATCTGTGGTGAACCGATGTTATAAATTCATTCTATTAATCGAGATTCAATTCTAGTTTTAGTTAACTTTTTAGTCATAATTCAACATCCAAAGGCCCTTTATACAGTTTAAGCTTTTTAGAACTAATAGAATTAATTGCTTCCCTGTGGATTCGATCTCTACTTCCCTACCTATATTAGTTAGTGTGGTTTGGTTTATTTTTGATAGGTGTGCGATAGCCTCATCACATTCAAGGTGCGCAAAATGTCTACCATAGCTTTTGGGGGTTTTTAACTTGATGGGTTTTGGGGTGGGAGGTTTCGAATTTACTAGATTTTGGGTTGGTGGGTTTGGTGGTTGGGGTTTGGTTTGGGATGGTGGTGTGGTGGTGGGTATGATAAACATTAATGCAATTTTGTGAAAACAGGTCCATTGAAGAGGAGATGAAGGTGAAGTTGGGTTTGTAGAAAGAGAGAGGAGGAAGAAGAAGAAGGTGAGTGGGAGTGGTGAGTAGGGCCGAGCAAAGGTCCGGTCGGGACCTAAAACCGGAATGGTCCCGAATTTGGACCGGACCGAACCGGACCGTCGATTCCGGTCCAGATCCAGGTCCAAAAAATTTTGAGGTGTCGGTCTTCCGATCCGGTCCAAAACCGGGGTTTTCAGGTCCGTACAGGCGGACCTGAATAATTATTAAAATAGTTTTTTTTTCAAAAATTAATAACTAAAACTTGTAAAGTTGTAATGTAGTTGGAAGTATTTGAGTACTTTGATGTTTGTAATCGCTATTAATTAGATTGTATGTCGTTAATTTAGCTTTTATGTTATTATGTTTGAAGTCTAAGTCTCTAGGATAAGTAATAACAGGTCCAACCGATCCAATAGGTTTTTTATTAAAATTTTCAATTGAAAGAGGAAAAAAAACATAAAACAGGTCTGACAGGTTCGGTCCAGGTCTGGACCGGAATAAATTCAGGTCTGGTCCGAGTCCTTTTTTTTTTTTATATTCCAGTCCGCCAGTCCAGCCGGTCCCGGACCGGTGCTCAGCTCTAGTGGTGAGTAGGTAATGATGAAGGAGAGTGGTGGCTTTGTAAAACTAATTTGGTTAATATGATTAATTTATTTAAATTATTATAAATAATAGTTAGTCAAATTTAATATCTTAATAAAGGTAGTTAGAGTAAAATTAGCAAAATAAGAGTATATTGTGAATTAAACTGAAAGTTCAAGGGCACATGATGTATTTCAGAAACATTAAGGGTATATAGTGCATTATGCAATAGTCTAGGAGTATATGGTGAAATAGCCGATAAATAATTAATGAATTGATGAATCTTTTCACCCCCTAAAGTAAATGATAATAACCGGCCTTTTCATATAACTTGCTCATAAGTTATACGAAGTACTATATTTTTATCCATAATTATAGGTTTTAAATTTTCGTGTAGAATTGCTAATTAGTATGTTGTTAGTCTATGTATAGAAAATTAGCTTACCATGTTATATAAGGTTTTTAGCCAATTCACTTACTAGATAGTTTGTTCTCCAATGGTTAGGGATTATCATATTAGTTAAATCAGCCCTACTTTTACAAAAAAAAATTTATATTTAATTTTTGTCATTCAATCCTCAAAGCTAATTTGCTTGACCTAGCTATTTAGCATTTATTTGCTTTTCTTGATATCTTCCTCAAAGCTAATTTCACTACAAGAAAACGAGCAAATAGCGACGGATATTTGCGACGGAATTTAATTCCGTCGCAAAACTTGATGTTTGCGACGGAATTAGGTCCGTCGCAAATTTGCGACGGAATTCCACTTTTCTTGCGACGGAAATATCCGTCGCAAAAAAAGGACAAACCATATAAAAAAACACCCTAATTTTGCGACGGAATTTTTTTTTTGCGACGGAATTAATTCCGTCGCAAAATCCCTCGCAAAAGTTCGACAAAAATTATGTAAATTTTGTCGCAAAAAAAATTAAGTCATTTCAGTAAAAAAACATTAAGTCATTTCTTCTCCAATAACCCACACACCAAAATCAAATCTTCTCCAATAACCCACACACCAAATTCAGTCAAAAAATCACTGCTTCTCCGCCGGCTAACCCGCCGTTCTTCTCCTTTCCATATCGAGTTCGAGTGTGTTCGGTTGTGGATTTAATTCAGTCGTTTCTTCGCCGGCTAACCCGCCGTTCTTCTCCTTGTTCTCCTCTCATTTTGCCGTGCTTCTTCTTCTTCCGGCGGTCTACCGTTCTTCCGGCGGTCTCCTCTGGTAATTTCTCACTTCTTTTTTTTTTTCAATCGTTTTTGATTTTTTATGGTTGTTTAGTTTCGTGGATTTAGGGTTTTGAATCGTTTTTGATTTATTTGTCCTATCAATCGTTTTTTTCAAACGTTTCATTTTCGAATTTAAATTTTCGAGCTTAGGGTTTTTGTGCATGTTGATGAATTTTATGACTCGAATTTTTGATTGAATTCCCCAAATAATTCCCGAATTTTTGATTGAATTCCCAATTTTTGATTGAATTCCCGAAATTGAATCTCAAGAATTCTGTTTTAGGGTTCACACGCTTGAAGATCTTCGACAGTATGTTCAATTTTGTTGTTGTTGTGGTTTGATTTGATTTAATGATAATTAAGGTGATTAATGGAATTTGATTTTCATTGTTTAATTTGTGCAATTATGTGCTACTTGAGTTAATGTGATTCATTTGCTGAGTTCTTTTTGTAATAATTTTTTTTTTGTTTGAATTAAAATCTGAAAGCTGTTTTGGAGTAATTATGGCTCCATGGCTCTTTTGAGTTATGTGATTCAATGGCTGAGTTGGTTTAGGGTTCTTTTTGTTTTGTGAAAACATTACTGAAAATTAAAAAGCTTTATTGGCTTATAGATTGATGCTTCCATGGCTCTTATGTCATGTCATTTATCTCGTCGTCGTGTTAGTGTTTAAGTAATGTAGGATAGTGGAAAGTTGCATAATGTAATGTGATCACTCGAGGCGTGTTCAATTCAACTTGGGAGGAATAACTAGTCTTTATAAATGTGTTACAACAATTTGGCCATGGGAATTTGGTACCTTTGGTATAAGGTTGTAAATTGTTTAGGCCTTAGCTCTAACAAAAAGACGAAGAGGGAGTTGATATCTTCACTACCATCAGTAAGAGAACCTTAACACTAATCATCTAGGAACTTCATCAAAAATACCATAATGAAGGGATATATGAGTTTGTTGTGAGGTCTTTGACTAAATAGGTCCCCACAGTTCCTATATAATTGAAGAGAAAACATTGTGATATTGTGGAGTGTTTCTATTAAGTTGTTTATAGTTTAGAAGTGAACGAGTGTCTAGAATGCTAGTACAGATATAGAATGACCAAACTCACAGTTGTTATGAGAAAATCTTGAAGCCGTCACGGTGGGATATTAATTGTGAATGGACTTTGTATTATTTTAGGAGAAGCTTTTTTTGCCTAAGTTTCCTTAAATCAAAGGAGGATTCTCCTTTCTGCTATCATTTTATTATTTACTGTCATTTCTATCGAGAGCTGTTGAAATGGATTTTGGAAGCTGTCCTGCTCTATTAGATGTTTTGGTTGGATATTATAGGCCTGTGGCTAAAGAGTAGTTTACTTGTTCCCTTTTCTTTCTTTTTTCTCGAAATTGATTGTTTTTGCAGTCCTTCTTCCCAATCATTCTTGTTAAGAAGATATGAAGTAAGGAAAATATATAGTGTGATATATTTTTCACTTTAATGTTAGAAAGATATAATATTAGGAAATAATATCTTTTGTGTTATTGGTTAATTATGTTAAGTAATTATCTTAGAATATTATGATGTTTCCTAAGTTGTATTGATAATTAGCTTAGTTTCCCGTTCATGAAGTTTCTGCAGTACAATTGTAGTGTTTGAGATGCTACTGTCAGTCTATCACATTTATTAGCCTAATAATGGTTTGATTGGATTATTCTTTGTGTTTTAAGTTTGGAATTGAATTTTGCTGTTCGAATCAAGTACTATTGTTGTATCATTATAGAATAATTATAATACAACCCTATGCAGTTTTCAATATTTATATTTTGCCATTTAGACTAAAATAATTATATGCGTGACTTGTGTAGAAGTTGTCACTATGAAAAGAAGGGAACGTAGTTGGATGTATTGTAGGAAGGTCGGATCTTCTATGAACCCTGCTTTTAAGGAAGGAGTTGAGGAATTCCTTCAATATTGTAAAGATCATCCGCAGACAACTGACCCAAATGAAGTTAGGTGTCCGTGTGTTAAATGCAAGAACAAACGCATCTATGATCCGGACACAGTAAAGTATCATTTGTATGCCAAGGGGTTTAAACCGGATTATTATGAGTGGCATTGTCATGGGGAAGGGTTACCTGAGTCCTCCGAGCGGCAATCCAATGACTATCGCGAAATGGTTATGGATGCTTTTGGACATAACCAAGATCAATCGGGTACCCAATCAGAGGAGGAACCTAACCCCGAGGCCAAGCAGTTCTATGATATGCTAAAGGCTTCTGAACAACCTTGGGTTGAAGGGAGTTCAACTTCTAGATTAGAGATGGCCTCTAAAATAACTAGTATTAAATCCCAGTTCAATATGCCCCAACGGGGTGTAGATGCCATTGTGTCTTTGTTTAGTGATTCGTCTCCTAAGAACACCTATATAGGGGACACATTCTACGAGGTAAAGAAAATTGTTCAAGGGTTGGAGATGCCTGCTAAGAAGATTGATGCATGCCCGAAAGGTTGTATGTTGTTTTGGAAAGATGATGCTCACTTGTCTAAGTGTACTGTTTGCGGCAGCGACCGTTACAAGAAGACTTCGAAAGGGAATGACGTTCCTGAGAATGTTCTCATTCATCTTCCGATCACTCCTAGGCTACAAAGAATGTTTGCCACCAAGGACATTGCGGAGGAAATGTCATTGCATGTAAAAAATCCTCGGTTGCAAGGTACAATGGCACACCCTAGCGACACTGAAGCGTGGAAAAGGTTGGATAGTTGCTCACAGGAGTTTGCGTTTGAACCTCGTAATGTTAGGCTTGGTTTGTGTACGGATGGGTTTGATCCTCATGGGAAGTTTGGGGGTAACTATTCTTGTTGGCCAGTCATATTGACCCCATATAACTTGCCCCCGTCGATGTGTATGAAAAGAGAATTCATGTTCCTTTCATTGATTATTCCCGGTCCCAACAACCCCAAAGGAAACCTAGATGTTTACATGCAACCACTAATAGAAGAGTTGAAACAGTTGTGGGAAGTTGGTGTTACTACTTACGACATTTCAAGTAAACAAAATTTCAATCTTCGAGCTGCCATCTTATGGACTATTGGTGACTTTCCCGCTTATGGTATGATGTCTGGTTGGTCTACACCCCCCCCCCCCCCACAACCCCCCCCCCCACCCCCCCCCCTCTGTAAATATGCATACAAAGTATTTCCGTCGAAATAATTTCATAGTTTTAAAGTTTAACAATGACAATAAAGGCACTAAGCTATGTATACGGAACAAGATATCTATCTACAGTTGCATCCCTTGCCCGGCGCGCTGCCCTCGGCGTTGGTGAGTCCCGAGGCTGAATTTGGAAGGTGAACAACTGTCGCTACCGAATCGACTCATCATCTGCTCCATAAACCCTTCTGTGTCCTCTGCATTGCCTCAATCTCGGCTCGATCTTTCCTCAACCTCAGCCGCACCTAATCCCGCACTCGTCCGCACCTTCTCCACATGTTTCTCTAAAGTTCTTTCATTTGAGAAAACACAGATGGCGTGTATTGCTTCGATGATCAGATCTCGTCGAAGAGCTCGAAGAGTGTAATACAGGTCCGCACCACTACCAAGACCCTTCACGGACCTTTCTTGTACGACCACAGAATGCCTCCCAATATAACTACGGGCGTTCTCTGACTCATCCCGTCACTGCTTGTTTCCTCAAGCTTCTTCTGGTAGGTCTCCTACAACACAATACAATTAAATTAGGCATAATTTTCATATAAGTCTAAAGGCAAAATTACAAGTGTTACAACCTACAATTAAGCTAAACATCCTTAAAAGGAATAATTACAGTGTTACAAACTCTACATTCTTTCAAACTACCTTACAAGTGTTTTAGGTTCAAATGGGCTCGAATGGCTCGAAATGGGCACAAAAAGTGCCCATTTTTCACAATCCATTCATTTCAACCTATAATTAAGCTAAACATCCTTAAAAGGAATAATTACAAGTGTTAAAAACTCTACATTCTTTCAAACTACCCTTTACAAGTGTTTTTAGGTTCAAAGGGCTCGAAATGGCTCGAAATGGCTACAAATGTGCCCATTTTTCACATATCCATTCATTTCAACCTATAATTAAGCTAAACATCCTTAAAGGAATAACTACAGTGTTACAAACTCTACATTCTTTCAAACTACCCTATACAGTGTTTAGTTCAAATGGGCTCGAAATGGCTCGAAATGGCTACAAAGTGCCCATTTTTCAATATCCATTCATTTCAACCTATAATTAAGCTAAACATCCTTAAAATGAATAATTACAAGGTTACAAACTCTACATTCTTTCAAACTACCCTTTACAAGTGTTTTAGTTCAAATGGGCTCGAAAATGGCTACAAATGTGCCCATTTTTCACATCCATTCATTTCAATCTATAATTAAGCTAAACATCCTTAAAGAATAATTACAAGTGTTATAACCTCTACATTCTTTCAAACTACTTTACAAGTGTTTTAGGTTCAAATGGGCTCGAAATGGCTACAAATGTGCCCATTTTTCACATATCCATTCATTTCAACCTATAATTAAGCTAAACATCCTTAAAAGGAATAATTGCAAGTGTTACAAACTCTAACTTCAAACTACCCTTTACAAGTGTTTTAGGTTCAAATGGGCTCGATGGCTCGAAATGGCACAAAAGTGCCCATTTTTCCAATATCCATTCATTTCAACCTATAATTAAGCTAAACATCCTTAAAAGGAATAATACAAGTGTTACAAACTCTACATTCTTTCAAACTACCCTTTACAAGTGTTTTAGGTTCCAATGGGCGCAAATGGCTCGAAATGGCTACACATGTGCCCATTCACATATCTATTCCTTCAACTATAATTAAGCTAAACATCCTAAAAGGAATGAATTTACAAG
>PYUH01000859.1:339128-383785 GCA_016808085.1 Suaeda aralocaspica
TTAAGGATGTTTAGCTTAATTATAGGTTGAAATGAATGGATATGTGAAAAATGGGCACTTTTGTGCCCATTTCGAGCCATTTCGAGCCCATTTGAACCTAAAACACTTGTAAAGGGTAGTTTGAAAGAATGTAGAGTTTGTAACACTTGTAATTATTCCTTTTAAGGATGTTTAGCTTAATTATAGGTTGAAATGAATGGGATATTGAAAATGGGCACTTTGTGCCCATTTCGACACATTTCGAGCCCATTTGAACCTAAAACACTTGTAAAGGGTTAGTTGAAAGAATGTAGAGTTTGTAACACTTGAATTATTCCTTTTAAGGATGTTAGCTAATTGTAGGTTGTAAACATTGTAATTTTGCCTTTTAGACTTATATGAAAATTTGCCTAATTAATTGTAATTGTGTTTTGTAGGAGACCTACCAGAAGAAGCTTGAGGAAACAAGCAGTGACGGGAGTCAGAGAACGCCCGATGAGTTATATTGGGAGGCATCTGGTGGTCGTAGCAAGAAAGGTCGCGTGAAGGGTCTTGGTAGTGGTGCGGACCTGTATTACAGCTCTTCGAGCTCTTCGACGAGATCTGGATCATCGAAGCAATACACGCCATCTGTGTTTTCTCAAATGAAAGAACATTTAGAGAAACATGTGGAGAAGGTGCGGGACGAGGTGCGGGATTAGGTGCGGGCTGAGGTTGAGGAGAAGATGCGAGCCGAGATTGAGGCAATGCAGAGGACACAGAAGGAGTTTATGGAGCAGATGATGAGTCGATTCGGTAGCGACAGTTGTTCACCTTTCCAAATTCAGCCTCGGGACTCACCAGACGACGAGGGCAGCGGCGCCGGGCAAGGGATGCAACTGTAGATAGATATCTTGTTCCGTATAACATAGCTTAGTGCCTTTATTGTCATTGTTAAACTTTAAAACTATGAAATTATTTGCGACGGAAATACTTTGTATGCATATGTTACATTTGAAATATTATAATATCGGCAAATTTGCGAGGGAATTGTCCTTATTTGATTAGAATACATAACGTGACAGATCATATAGGTGTATAGGCACAAATACAAATAAGCAATCGAAACGTTAAAAATTCAAAAATCCGTCAAATTTGCGACGGGAATTTCCCTCACAAAATACTTTAAATTTGCGAGGGAAAATTCCGTCGCAAATTTGCGAGGGAATTTTGCGAGGGAATTTTCCGTCGCAAATTTGCGAGGGAATTTTGCGACGGAATTTTCCCTCGCAAATTTGCGACGAAAAATCCGTCGCAAAAATGGAAGTTTGCGACAAAAAATTTAGCGACGGACTATTTGCGACGGACTTCATCATTTTTGCGACGGAATTAGTCCGTCGCAAAAACGATGTTATCTTGTAGTTTTGCTTGACCTAGCTGCTTAAACATTTTGCCTCCAATGATCAAGCTAGTAGCTAGGAACGAACTCTTGTAAATTGCAAGCAAGTCTCTTAGAACTACAACTATTGAAGATGCTCTAATATTACTACTAGATGTAATCCATTTTGGATTATTGGCTCAGGAAATAATTGTTATCTGAACTATCAACAAGCGTTAAATTCAAACAATCAATCATCACTCAAGCTTTATACTTCTCGTCTTATTTTTCTTATTTTCAGTAAAAACAAGTTCAAATCAGTTTAAATAAATTAAGTTCAGTAAAAATTAGTTCAGTTTAGCAAAAATCACTTTCAATTCTTCATAAATTGTTAATGATTTCAGCCAAAATAAGTTAAGTTCAGTAAATAATTTCATTCAACAAAATTAATTCAAATTAACAAAAATAAGTTGACTACACCATATCCTTATTCTATCAATTACAATTAACTATTTACAACTAATTAAGTAGTATTCGTATATGACTAGCAACTCTCCCAAGATTTTTCCACTATTCTTCTAGGAGCTCGTGAAAAATTGGTTTCCTAATTTCCTACTACTCCTTTAAGATAGAGCTTAGTATTAAAAAGTGTGAAAGTATTGAGCTACTAATTTTGTTTTTAGGAAAGCCAAAATAGCTTTGTGTTGATGTTGATTGACGAGAAAAAATTAGACTTTTGGTAAATGAGAAAATGATTATACCATCACACTCACAATTATGTTATGTCAACAAGTAGACGAGTAGTTAATGGATAGATATATTGAATGTATAGATAGCTTAATATCTTAATTATCGTATCCTTCATTTAAGTTTTATTTTAAGGTGGGGTCTTATCTAGGCCTCTCATAATTTTGTGTTCCTTAAATGTTATGCATTCTGTTTTATTATTGGCTTTCTTTAAATCTTTTTCATATGTTTTTGTCTTTTTTCAAATAGTGCTACATCTACCTATCGAATATATATTGACTAGGATTTCACTATTACAATCAAATATCTCTATATATTTTTGGTAGGTTCGGTAGTTTATTTGGTGGGTTAATAAAGTTTTTTAATTTTCTAATTTGAAACTACTTTGCTCATTTGATTGATCTAATAAAGGAAAAAAAATGTAGGCTATTAATGATTTTTGGCTAGGAAAAAAGGTGACATAAATTTCCAAATTTAAATTAGCTTCAATACTCTAAAGGTCCTATTATTTCGAATTGAAATCTTTGGCATTTCAGTTCAGTTTAGTTCAATTCAATACAGTTCAACTGTATTCAGTTCAGTTTAATTCAATTCAGCTCATCTCCATTATAAATTACTACTTCATTTCAGTCTAATTCAATTCAGTTCAGCTCATTTCAGTTTAGTTTACTTCAATTCAGTTCAATTCAGCTCCTTTCAGTTATATTTAATTCAATTTAACTACGTTTCAGCCTAAAAGAACAGGGCCTAAGTTAGTTTTTTCAACTTCATCAAGATTATATGACTCATCATTAGTTAAATGCATTTCAAGCAAAAACTAAATCTTCTTTTACTATTACGTTTGCTTTTAAGCACGACTCAATAATATTTAAAAAGAATTAATAATTAAAAGTATGAGCTACGTACAATCGTCCATGAGTTTGGGCAAATGAATTGTTATCCATTATATACTAGAGGAAAATGACTTATAAATTAAGAATAATGGATTTTGAATTGAGAGAGTGAACTTTTATAAAACTTATATAAGATGGTCTTGTCAATAAACTCAATAGTTAGGAAAAAAAATATGTTAATTAAATCAATGAACCTTAAGGGAAATCCACAAATAATTGATAGTGTTATTGTCAAGCGATATTATTGAAGACTTGTTAATGAACTTTAAACTATAAATAAACTTTACACGAGAAGATAATGAATTTTGAACGCAAGAGATAATTAATATTAAATATTGAACTGGAGATGAGTTATGAGCTAGAGATAATGTATTCCGCCTGAATGAAAAGTTGAAATATATACCTAGTATATAGTTATCAATTCTTAATTAGAGAAATGAACTATAAACTCAATGTCATGAATTCTTAACTATGAAAAATACATTTTGTTTAAATGAAACAAAATTTGTGATATTGTATTCTGAAATATAAATAATTAATTTTGATTTGCTATTAACTACACAATAAGATAAATCAAAGAAAAAGTGTCAGGTCAAAGTGTCTGATCGTCAGACGGCCTAACCCAAATACCTTAAGTTGATGCATATATACAGGGTCGTCTTAACCATTTTAGGGGCTCTGATCTGAACTTCGATAAGGCTCTTTAGTCTCTATCACTTTGTAGTATTTTTACCTCATCTTATATGATTCTTATCTTAGTTCCTAGTAAATCAACATTCCGAAAATAAAGTTGAAGAATGATTTTTTTTTCTTCTCAAAATCAAATTTGAGTACCAGAGTTATTAATTATTGAAAAAAAAATAGAGTTTAGGTAAAAAATAAAATTATATATAAGGCTTAAGAATGCAGGCATATGATGATTGTTATAAACCTAATAACAATAAACCTTCTAATAAAAATCATTCAAAGATTAAAAAAAATTTCGCATAATCATTTTATTGGGAACAATATGAGTAGATGTGAGCGGTGGAAGGTAGGAGTATGTATTTAGAGAAATTTTGATAAATTAAAGAAGTTAATAATGCATAAAATAGAATATGAAAGGTTTTAACTTTTACCATTAAAAGTTTTATGAGACCAACACTCTGAGTATTAAGGAAGATTTAAGATCTTTATTAATATTAGAGTATTTAATGAGTTATGTATAAGTGTGAATTGTTGTGAATTTCGAGGTAGAAGGAGAAAAACAAGTGGGCTATAAAAATTGGGCCCTAAAGGTGAGGGGGCCATGTGCTGTTGGTCTCTTTGCATATGTCATTCACCGGCCCTGCATATACAATCGAAAGTGCACAAGTTGATAGATGCAAATATAAGATAGGTTTACACAAATTTTAACATAACTACTTCTTGCAGATATAAGATAAGTTCATTGTCAAACATATAAAATATAAGATAAGTCCAGACAAATATAACTTGAGTTCATGTAGATTTAACATAATGTCATATAAATATTACATATTTTCATGCAGATAATAAGGCAACCTGATGCAGATGATAAGACAATCAGATTTAATATAAGATAATCTGATGTAGATATAAGATAACCTTTATTTATTTATTGAGGGGAGATATAAGACAACCTGATGCAGATAAAAGACTACTTACATATTTTACATACCTTCATGCGTTGTTAGGCTCGTCTTATTGTTTGACAAGTCTGAGACAATACATTCTCTAAATCAAAAGAGTCCAATATTCACTATATTTTTCCTTATATATTGATCATAAAAATAGGTGACAACATGCAAGGGAATTATGAAATTTTAATTGTCACACACTTAACAAAAATCAATTATTAAAACTAAAAAAAATTTAGATAGCACTTAAGCAATTCAACCTAGAGCTAAATGAAACGGAAAAATCTACAGCCACATTACAAATATAACTAGCTTGTATTGTACTACCTCCGTTTCTATGAGTTGTTTACTCCGTAGTTGCTAAAGCTCTTATCTACCATATATGATTTGTATATTAATTGCGAAAATGAAATTTGATAATCAATCTTTGTCAACCCTACATACGTTGAGGACTTAATTAAATCTATTGGTGCGTGACTCATTTGTCCACGTATTTATCGTCTTTTTGCCTTTTTTTTATCCTTAAAAAAATGTATAATCCTATATTGTATATTTGTAGTAGGTTGAAGTTTCCTGTACATTCACTCTACTTGATTCCACGAGCTGATTGCAGGTGTTTGTCAACTGTGATACCAAAACAGTTTAATTTAATAACGACCTCTTTACTTTAGCTTAAAATTAGTTTAATTCAGCTCAGCTCAGCTCAACTCAGTTCAGTTCAGCTCAGCTCTTATTTTATTTTGCTACTCATTAATCCTTCATTAAAAAAAACTTTCAGTTAATTCAGTTCAGTTCAGCTCAACTCGATTTAGTTCAACTGTTTTCGACTGAAGTAAACAAACACCGAGAGTATTTACAACTTGGGATCAATGGATTATTTCCGCATTAATAGGTAAAGTCAAACTTAGGAACATTATTCAACAAGTTGTTCTCAATTTCCTGAATAGTAGTAGTGAAGTAGTCTCTCACTTAAGTAAAAATTGTTGCATTGAAATTGAAATCTCTTATACTCCAAAGTGTGACTTAATATGTTAAATCCAATGAACACTACTTTATACGCGGAATCAATCAATTAAGCATTTAATACACCCAACATTAATTTAGACTCATGTACCTACTTGAGTCTTGATATTTATATCACCCTCATAAAATAGAAGTACGCTACTGTATTATGATAAGTTAGATTCAACGACTCAACTATAACAGTTAAGGGCCTCTTACAATTTTGCTACTACGGATCGAAGTACTTATTACTTTTTTGGTTTTATATAGTATACCCAATATGATGATGGTTCTATAATTAACCAAATATCCATAATAACTACATCTACTTAAAACTAGTATAGCTTCTACACGATCGGTTTGAAAACATGTTTGGTAATATGCAATTATTTTTGAAAATTTTTAGGTGACCATTTGAGAAACGATTATCAAAATTTTTATATGTCAAATATATAGTTATATTAATAATGGTGTTCACTCTTTTGCAATTATTTATAGATGATTAAGAAAATGCTTTCATGACTTTTTTTAAAATCATTTCTAATTTTTACCTATTTTAACAACCATATTCTAGAATTATTGTGAAAAAATATATAAAAAATTTGTTTAGTACTCCTTTCGCTTATAAATGTTTGATACGTTTGGAATCTTGATACTATTCATAAGATGGGAGAATATTTTAAATTACAATCAATATATAAAACATAATATAGTCATATGGGGTTTTGTTTGATTTATTTCAATAAGTACGTTATTAATATTCAATTATTATAATTTTACATATACACAACAAAACATATTTGAGGTCAAACAAGTACATTGACATATGTGTAAGTCACAATGTAACAAACAAATAGAAACAAAGGGAATACAATTTAATTTTTATAAAATAATATAATATTTTTAAATGTCCTCATAAATTAATTTGACAAAAATTAATAAATATAGGTAAGGTGAAAATCAATCCCAAGATCTCCTAAATTGAAATAAAAACTTTAACCACTTGAGCTACCTCTTACCCTCCGGTAAAATACAATTATGATTCACCCTTTAACTACTTATCTCAAGTGGGTAATATGATTAAATAGTTTAAGGTTTGATCATTATTATACTAGCTAAGTGGCAAGTACAAACAATCAATTCTTTCCAAGTTGGGTCATTTTAGATGCATTCAATTAGTTCACTAATTTAATTATACTCCGTACTTCATATCATATACGTATATAAAAAACTTTCTATATAGGAGCACACATCATACTATCCAACAAATTAAGGAAAATATCAAACTACAAAGTATCTTGTACATAAACAAGTGACTTTGTCAAGTACATTTCAATTCATTTAATTTCTCACCAATTGATTAATTAAAGATAAATATTCACTATCATAACTTGACAAAACCTCTACATACTCTTGAGGTCTACATTCAACTATCATCAAAGGTTAGCCATAACATACATTTTGCTAGCTAATACATTCATTCATTCATTAAATGATTTCATCTTAGAACTAGCTTGTTGTAAGCATATTTTCCAACCTTTTTTTTTTTATTAATGTAATTACGTACCACCTCTAACTAATGAAGAAGGGTTAAATAATAACAAAATAATAAATAATAAATTACCGCGTAGAAATGGTAATTTTTGGTGGTGAACCCCGAAGATGAGGTTGTTGATGAGGGTTAATTTTTGAACCACCACTAATTTGCCCTTGTGCAATCATTAGTGACTTATAAATCTCAACAATCATCTTCTCATCATATTCCTTAAGTTGACCCTTATTATAATTACCCGACCCGTACCCGTATTGAACGGACCCTCCAAACCCGGCTGCTCCACTAGCAGAACCCACTAGACCTGAGTTAGCTAAGTTAAGCATCATATTCACGTATGCATCCCTTAAACGGATCATCCATTTCTTAGGCACTCCTATAACCCGTCTCCAGATCCGCATTCTCGGGGCAAATTTAACCCGAAAGAATTTTTGTCTTTTCTTTCCACTGATCGTATTCGGATCATTTTCGGATCGAATCTCAACCCGCTCATCAAGCGGGTCTTGTTCATTGTTATTCTTATTTTTTAGCTTCTTGTAACCTCTTCTTTTCCAATAACCTTTTAGACCTTTGTATAAATTAGCTGATACTCCCTCCATATTATAACCTAAAAGCTAATAATAATAAATTGTTTTGGCGTTTGTGTTTGAGATTGAGATGTTTTAGAAAGTAGTGAAATATAAAGAAGTGGGGAAAAAAAGGGAAGAAATATAACATTGATATATTGATAGGGAGGGTGGAGTTTTTGGTTGAGAGAAAGAGAGGAAAGTGGTTGGTACATAAGCTGGAAAAATAAATGTAAGAGACATACTATTATAACTAGCTAGGGAACATTGTATAATGTAAGGTTGAAATAATACTAATAATATGAATGTATATATTATACAATATATAATATACGGATTATTATCTTCGTCATGCATTAGTTGTAACAAAAATAATAATTTATGATATATAAAATAATAGATTGTTATAACTAGTTTGTGGCGGAGATACTAACAGAAATATCAAATATCGAGGATGAGGCCATGAGTTACGTGTACGTACTTATACACCTGTAATTTACAACATGTATGTCTTCGGTTTCAATCAATTATTACATACTCAATTTATTACAAAAATTAAAAGGGCCGTCACATGCTTATGAGATGCATGTATTTATATTGGGTATTGGCCTTATTATATGAACTTTAATTTTCGGCGCTCTTTATGTTGGAGGAAGGGGCCGAGGTGGGTGTCATGGTGATGGTGATAGTGCGTGTTGATTCCATTTTATGTTTCTAAAATTTATCTAATATGAAGTATTTCGAAAATTAATAGTTGTCTATGCTTGTTTTAAAATATAATAAATTAGATTTGTGATAATAATATCGATTATCAAAGAAAAAATAAAATAAAGGATGACTAATAAGGAGTATTAATTTTTCAATTGATATGTTTATGTCTGATTTCTCAATTGATATGTTAAACATACCAATGTCTATTTAAATAACATGACACTAAAATGGCTATGGAGCAAATGTATATATACCCCAAAAATTGTTTGTATTTACTAAATCGCCAATTAATTCCCTCAATAAAAAAAAATCGTCAATTAACAAGATAACAAAAATACCTACAACATGTTTTTATTTACCAAAATGCCACTTAATATCAATATTCATTGATAAAGTGGACAACCATCGTAAATTATATTAATATATTATGTCCATATATATAATATGATTTTGAATGGTTAAAGATATTTTGATGAACCGAAAGCTCTAAAATTTTATTGATTGTACGTGATCAACCCAATTAGATTAGTTTCTTCCATTGAGGAGAACATTTTGTTAATAATCCATTGAGAATTTAAGGCTGCAACTACCGATCAAAGTAGTAACATACAACTCTCCAAAGGATTAACTGAGCTTGAGGTTAAGTTTGAGCAGCTCAAACAAGATGACAAGGAAAATGTTACTCGTACATCCTATTCAATTCGTTACCTTAATTGTGAATTATAATTGTTTGGGTACCCAAGTGTTTTTACTTGGGCCTTAAGTAATTTAAATGGGCCGAGCCCATACGACTTAAATACAAACACAATCAAACACATTTATTCAAATGTGTCAAGGCCCAACCCGCATAAATATACGGGCTGGCTCAGACACTATTTAATGGTAGTTACAAAACGGCTCAGAGACCCTCATTACAAAGCCCACTACATGGCCCTTCGGCCTTCAGCATTCTTGGCCAAGTGGCATCAAACCGCCTTACAAAAGGTGACATTTGTCTATAAATACAAACATTTATGACAAACGCCAGGTAACTTGATTCTTACCAATTTTTACACATATTCTCAATCTAACACATTCTTAGACTTGAGATATATACATTTTCTTACTTTAGCATCGGAGGGGCGTTCCTCGGACACACCCCCGAGGCTAGTAATCTCTTCTACCTGTGCAGGACCTTCGGACTTCATCTTCGGACCTTGGACCTCTTTGACATTGATCCTTTCCCATTCAATCAAGATCACTTATTAGGATCATATTGTTTCTACCCGGAACAATTTGGCGCCGTCTGAGGGGAAAACGGTTAAATCAAAAATACATATAATCTTTACTGACCAACTGCTTCTAAAAAAATGGTTGCAAGGGGTGAACAAACCAACTCAGCAAACTCCTCTGCATCGGCCGCTTCCTATACACAGGAAACGGATTCAATATGGTACGGAGGACATGGAAGGGCCAACGGTGACCCCCGTCAACCTCGGGTCCCTTCGAAAAATACGGTGGGGTCATCCCTACCGACTCCCTCATAGCTAGAACAAGCGGTTGCAACTCTAAACCAGTTTATCCACATGAACGGGAGTGGCACGTCTTGCCCAGACACTGGACACAAGCATAGGACTGAGAACCCTCACTCTTTGTCCGTTTCACGGGCAAAGGAAAGGGAAAGTAGGAATTATGCGTCAAACAGTGGAAGGCACAGACAACAATCCCAAAATGGAATAAACACACACAATGTGCCAATGAGAACAAGCAGCCCTCCAAGGCACACAGGGAATCATTTGGGAAGGAATCCAAATCCTTCCCATGGACAATCTATACCTACCCACATCATGCTTAGCAGCTCTAAGCGCGAAAAAACGGGGAGGGACGGTTCGTCCACCGGCACACGCACCGGGAACGTGCATGACCGTATAGGTGCACGTCAAAACATTCACGACAGGACCGGAAGACGCATGTCCCCGATTTTCGAACACTCTCATCAAGAAGTTCAAAGGGAAAGAACGCGCTCCCCCAGAGCAAGACGTTCTCTTCACGAACAAACTAATGATCTTCGGGAAACATCAAAATTTATGATCCCCGAAAGATCGGCATTTTTACCTTGGATCCTTGAAGAAGAGATTCCAAAAGTAAAACTTCCATCATCCCTTCGTTACGATGGGACGAATGATCCAAACGATCATGTCGCCGCATATGAAGGACAAATGTACTTGCGCAAGTACACTGAGGCGACTTGGTGTAAAATCTTCCCAACCACTCTCGTTGGGATAGCACAAAGCTGGTTCTCCAAGGGATTGGAGAATGGATCGGTTGTGGGGTATCACGACCTTGTAAACAAGTTCCGGGCTAAATTTGTTAGCTTGAACAGGAGAGAGAAAACCACGGCCGAACTCATCGGCATCAAACAAAATGAAGGGGAAAGCCTTCGGGATTACCTCACACGCTTCAGCTCGGAGGCAGCCATGTCACTGACCTCCGTCAGGATGTCGCGACCTTTGCGCTACAGTCTGGACTGCGAAGGGGGACCTACCTTGATCACCTGGTCATGACGGCCCCAAAAACGATGGAGGATGCCCTTCGGGCATCCGACGGGTTTATCCGAGCCGAAGAATGGAACGAAAGCATGTCTTCGAAAAAGGATAAAAACAAGACCCAGAGCGATAAAGCCGATGGGCAAAAGAGGAGCCAGCACAAGGATTCCGACGTTAAGTTGGAAAAGAAAAAGATAGAGCCCAAATACAATAGCTACACCCCATTGACCACCACACGTGCAAAGATTTTTGCCACACATAAGGAAGATGGTCAATGGAAAAAGCCGAAACCTCTGGCTATCAGAAACCAGAGGAACAAAGGGAAATGGTGTGATTTCCATGACTCACATGGACATGACACCGAGGAATGCTTCCAGCTAAAAGACCAGATAGAGGATCTGGTGAGAGGAGGGTACCTCGATCAGTATCTGGCAGATAGACGGAAGGAGAAGGAAGCAAAGAAAGACAGTAGGGAGCTTGACTATTCGCGAAAGGGGAAAGCGGCCGAGGAGAAAATCATAATCCACGTCATTTCAGGAGGAACTTCCTCCCGAAATGCATGTAGGCAACACCTTCGAAGCTTGACCCATGAAGTCAACTTCAGTGCCTTGAGTACGCCTTCCGCGAACGAGCCGAATATGACTTTCACTGCTGACGATTGTCAAGGGGTCTCGTTCCCACATGACGATCCATTGGTAATTTCTATAGATGTTTCCAATCACACGATCCGTCGAGTCTTAGTCGATGGAGGATCATCTGCCAACATTCTCTTCAGGGAAGCCTTCGACGCAATGAGGCTAGATAAAAAATATCTAATCCCAATTAATTATCCTGTCATCGGGTTTAATGGTTCGTCGGCCATACCCGATGGAAAAATAATATTGCCAACTACCTTCGGCCATGGAAGGGCAGCAAAGAACATCATGGCTGGATTCCTAGTCATTAATGTACCTTCTGTGTACAACATCATCATGGGGAGACCCATGATCCACCACATTCAGGGAGTCGTCTCCACTATCATCAAAAAATGATTTATGTATCGGATGACGGTTTTCCTGAAAGATTGAGGGGCAACCAAGAGGTTGCCCGAAAGTGCTATTACGCTGCCATCAAAACCCCGAAATCCAATAAAGAAGGGGACAACGACAGCGATGCCGACAGAGACCGCAAAAAACCGAGAGGTAGCGGGGCCGAGGATGTCAACATAGACGATATTGACAAAAGGCCGGACCGTCGGGAGTCAGGGAGCTTGACCCCTGACCAAGATATGGAGGACATACAGTTGTCCGAAAGGAGTCCCGACAGATCAACCAAAATCGACGTCGGTCTCATCTCAGATTTGAGGATAAACCTTATCCAGCTGTTACGCGACAACGAAGACATCTTTGCTTTCTCGGCGACCGAAATGCCAGGAATCAGCCCAACACTCATGACCCACAAATTAAGTGTTTCAGATGATCATAAGCCGATGAAACAGAAGAGGCGAAACTACTCTGTCGAGAAAAATAAAGCCATCGCCGAAGAGGTCAAGAAACTTTGGGATGCACAGTTCATAGAGCCATGCACTTACCCAGAATGGCTGGCAAATGTGGTGATGGTTAAGAAGCCCAACGGAAGCTGGAGAATGTGTGTCGACTACACAGACCTCAACAAGGCATGTCCGAAAGATTTTTATCCGTTGCCTAGGATCGACCAGCTAGTCGACTCCACCAGTGGGCACGCCTTGTTGAGCTTCATGGACGCCTTCTCCGGTTACCATCAGATTTTTATGCACCGAGACGATAAAGGCAAGACAACATTTATCACCAGTCAAGGGGTGTATAATTATATCATGATGCCTTTCGGATTGAAAAATGCGGGAGCAACTTATCAACGCTTGGTCGATCATGTGTTCGCCGACCAACGAGGACGAAACATGAAAGTCTACGTCGACGATTCTATTGTAAAAAGCAAAACCGATGACGATCATATCATAGACCTTCAAGAGACATTTCGGAATCTAAGACGTCACAGCATGAAATTAAACCCGAAGAAGTGTGTCTTTGGAGTTAGAGCGGGAAAATTCCTCGGTTTCCTCGTAAGCCAAAGGGGAATCGATGCAAATCCCGATAAAGTGCAAGCGGCACTCAATCTCCCCGAGCCAAAAACAAAAAGAGACATTCAACGACTAACTGGACGAATGGCTGCGCTTTCCCGTTTTATTGCAAAGGCATCGGAAAAAGACTTACCTTTCTTCAAAGCTCTGAAGCTCCAGAAAGATCTGGTTTGGGGAGAAGAGCAGAAAATTGCATTCGAGGCCCTCAAAGGACATCTGGCTAGTTTACCCACCTTAGCCAGGCCTTCGAAGGGAGAAGCACTCTATTTATACGTAGTTGTCAGCCCTTTGACTGTAAGCGCAGTCCTTTTAAAGGAAGAAGACAAAGTGCAAAAACCGATCTACTTTGTCAGTCATGCATTGATAGATGCCGAAACAAGATATCCATTGCATGAAAAAGTCGCTTACGCCGTCGTCATCGCCGCGCGTAGGCTTCGGCCATATTTCGATGCTCACCAGATCTTTGTTTTAACAGACCAACCTCTGTAAAAAGTGCTGGGAAAAGTCAAAAAGTCTGGACGGCTGGCAAAATGGGCTTTCGAACTAACGGAGTTCGGAATTTCATATATCCCAAGAACGGCTATCAAGGCTCAAGCCTTAGCTGAATTCTTGGCCGAATGCTCGTACCAAGAGTTGTCAGAGGGAAAACTAAAAATTTGGCAACTATTCACCGACGGTTCTTCGACGGTGAGCAGTTCGGGGACAGGAGTGGTGTTGATAACACCCGAATTGAATTCAATTGAATATGCACTCTAATTCTCCTTCAAAGCCTCTAACAACGAAGCGGAGTATGAGGCAGCCATAGCTGGCATCGAGCTCTGCATAGCTATGGACACCGAACATGTCCTCCTCAAAACAAATTCTCAACTTGTGGCCAATCAAGTCCGTGGTGAATATGAAGCTAAATATGATTCTATATTTGGCAAAAATTAAAACATTAATCGCTACATTGAGAAGCTTTGAGGTAGAACTCATCCCACGAATCCAAAACACTCAGGCCGACGCTCTCTCCAAGCTGGCTAGCTCAAATTTGTCTGAACTAAGCCGATCAGTGTACATGTAAGTACACACCAAAAGGAGCATCGACATAGATAATGCCGAAATAAACTCGATTGTATTAGAACCAAGCTGGATGGATCCGATATATGCATACAAGCAACAAGGTGAACTCCCCGAAGATAAAATTCAGGCATCTAAAATAAAAAGGATAGCCTCAAGATTCATAATCTTCCACGGAGAGTTGCTTCGAAAATCATTTTCGCTACCCCTGTTAAGGTGCGTCGGGCCGACCGATGCTGATTATATCCTAAGAGAAATCCACCAAGGCATATGTGGCAATCATATCGGTGGCCGAACCTTGGCGCACAAAGCCCTTCGGACAGGTTACTATTGGCCGACGATGATAGCCGACGCAAAAGAGTTGGTCACCAAATGTGACAAGTGCCAACGCTTTACCCTGGTTATACATCAACCGTCCAGAGATCTTCAACCAGTTTTAAGCCCACTGCCTTTCGCCCAATGGGGGTTAGACATCTTGGGGCCATTCCCACAAGCAGCTTACCAAAAACGCTGGCTGATAGTGGGCATTGATTACTTCAGTAAATGGGTCGAAGCCGAAGCTGTGTCAAACATTTCAGAACAAACAGTTCGGAAGTACATTTGGCAGAATATAATCACTCGATTCGGCATCCCAAGAGTCCTCGTCTTCGATCACGGAAAGCAGTTCGACAATCTATTGTTGCGGAATTACACAGAGCAATTCGGAATCAAGCTCGCCTATTCAGCTGTTTACCACCCACAAAGCAACGGTCAAGCCGAGACTGCTAACAAATTGATCCTTGGGGCATTAAAGAAGAGATGTGAAGAACTAAAGTCCAAATGGCTAGAAGAGTTGCCTGGCATCTTATGGGCACTTCGGACCATTGAAAAAGAAGCGACTGGGCAAACACCCTTTAACCTTGTTTATGGATCCGAAGCGGTTTCACCGGTCGAAATTGGTACCGATAGACTGAGAGTAGCAGCCTTTTCTGCCAACAATGAACGAGGTCAAAAAGAAGCGCTCGACCTTCTAGACGAAGTCAGAGACGAAGCAAGGCATAAAATGACCATATATAAACAGCGCATCAGCAGACAATATAACCGAAGGGTCAATGCAAGGCCTCTACACGTGGGAGACCTCGTGTTACGAAATACGGCAGCAGTCCAAAAGGACAAAATACATGGCAAACTCTCGGCAAATTGGGAAGGGCCCTATGAGATATACGAACAGCTCCAACCAGGGACCTATCATCTTCGGGACCTAGCAGGCAACGAAATTAAAAATCATTGGAATGCTGATGTCTTGAAGAAGTACTTTGTATAGCTTTATGGGAAAATTTCCGAAACATGTAAAATTCATACCCATGAATAAATATGCGTTCGGCAACACACATATGCACAAGTACAAATATGTCTCTTCTTCCCCTCTTATACTGGAAAATGTTGTAAGGATGAAAGCTGAAAACCAAAGCAGTAACCTTCATCCCAACAACCACCCCTTCGGATTATACCCGAAGGGCTTGCAGGACTTGTTGTCTGACCTTAACTGGTCTAGACTTACAACTAAGTCCACCCTACAAAGTGTTGTAAGGATGAAAGCTGACACTGGAAACAGTAGCCTTTTTCCCATCAACCACCCCTTCGGATTATACCCGAAGGGCTTGCAGGACTTGTTGTCTGACCTTAACTGGTCCAGACTTACAACCAAGTCCACCCTACAAAGTGTTGTAAGGATGAAAGCTGACACTGGAAACAATAGCCGTCTTCCCATGAACCACCCCTTCGGATTATACCCGAAGGGCTTACAGGACTTGTTGTCTGACCTTAACTGGTCCAGACTTACAACCAAGTCCACCCTACAAAGTGTTGTAAGGATGAAAGCTAACACTGGAAACAGTAGCCTTTTTCCCATCAACCACCCCTTCGGATTATACCCGAAGGGCTTGCAGGACTTGTTGTCTGACCTTAACTGGTCCAGACTTACAACCAAGTCCACCCTACAAAGTGTTGTAAGGATGAAAGCTGACACTGGAAACAGTAGCCTTCATCCCATCAACCACCCCTCCGGATTGTGTCCGAAGGGCTTGCAGGACTTGCTATTTGAACTTAATTGATTCAAACTCACAGCCAAGTTCACTAAATGGATTATTAGTTTGGCGAAAGCTTATACTAATGAGTTTTTTGACTTGCATCCAAAATAACTAAGTGTTGAAGCATAAAGCAACAGTGAAATACATGCAAGAAAACCGAAAGATCATTCAAGTCAAACAGTGAAAATGAAAGTGAGATAATGACAAACATGGATAAACATCAGAAGGTTCATTTCATATACTTCGGTAAGAACCGAAATTGTTCACAAAAAAAAGAATACAAGATCAAATTCGGCAGCCGTCCACAAATGGACAACAACCACCGAAGTACAAATGTGGGAAATAAAAACCTAACACTACCAAAACGCATAATGTTTGTACATAGGAGGCTGAAACAAAAGAGCAAAAAACTTAAGCAAAAGATCAGAAATGAGAATCAGCTTGAGGCACAACTTTCTGAAGACGACTGCCCGATTTCCGAAGCATCAGCTTCAGCTTCTTCTGGATGAGAAGCTTTGGACATATTGGCATCCAAAGGACCAGCAGCAGAAGAACTGTTGGGTGCAGCAGTTTCTTACATCACTGCTTCGGCTGCCCTTGCCATTTCGGCGTCAACAACCTCTTGGATGACCAGATCAGCCATCTTCTCGATCTCAGCATCGGCAGCCTCCCTTCGATCAAGTTCTGCAATCACTTCAAGTTCACGAGCCGAAGGCTCGAGAACTTCTTTGCCTCCCTTGGCCAGAAGGTCTTCAACATCCAACCAAGGGAAAGTTGGATCCCTATGCAGAATAAGACGAAGGGCCACGTCCCAACCCTTGGAGAACCCTTCCTCGTTTTCGGCTTCAGAAGCAGCCAATTGCTTTTTCAGTTCAGCAATTTCGGCTTCAGAAGCTTCTTTGGCGTTAAGGAGATCAGAATTCTCCTCTTCCTTCTTTCGAAGGTGTTCACCCATGGTGTCCAGCTGCGCCTTCAGCTTTATGGCTTCGTCACCAGCCTTCGAAGCCATCTCAATTCCGATCTGACGACAGAGGGCCAGCTCCCTCATATTCGCCTCCCTCCATTCGGCCATCTGCTGCTTCGTCCCTTCAATGTCCTTCTTCAGGGCATCGACACCAAGACGAAGCCGAAGCCGAAGGACTTCATCTTGGTCAGACTGGTTGCGCTCAGAAGCAATGGCCTGATAACGAACAACCTACACAATTCAAACGGTTTCGGATATACTGAAACGAAGAAGAGTTAATATAAAAAGAAAAAAGAGAGGAAAAAGGAAATAAAAGAAGGAAGGAAAGGAAAATGCAACAAAAAAAATAAATAAAAGGGAATTGAAAGTAAGTAATTACCTCCATCAGGTAGAACTGTGCAAGCCTGTTGGGATCTTTCTCCAACCTATCAGGCACGCCGAAGCATGCAGTGGACTTCAGTGCCCAACTTTGAGCGCGCTCTGATGGGGATTGGACAAGTAAATCCCCGAAGAGATTTGAGGACGAAGGCCTCATCTTAGCAATCTTATCCCTAACTGACGAAGGGATGGAACGTTGGGGAACATCATAAAATTCGCCAGCAAATCGTTCTATGGACGATGTGTTGACGTCAAGTGTTGAGCCTTTCGGCTGTTGATGTTGTTCTTGTTCCAAATCCTTCGGAACTTCCTCAGCAGCACCTGAGACGTCATCCAAGTTCATTGGAATGACGTCTACAGTAGTTGAAACAACCTTCTTCGGAGAAGAAGGGGTATTGACCGATGGGTCGACCTCTGGGGTAACCACATCGTCAACCCTCAACTTCTTCGAAGCCAGCACCTTCCTAGCAGGTGTGGCAGAGGCGAAGGCCGAAAAGTTCCTCTTCCTCACAATGTCTTCGGCTTCGGGGAAAGAAGGGATTTAAACTACCACTGTGGGCTGCTGATGGTCGAACTCTGTCTCAGGCAGATGAGACAGATGAAAGGGAGATTCTGCTTCCTTTCTTCTCCTTTGAATTATCAAAGGAGTTGCTTCGTCTTCTTCTTCTTCTTCTTCGGACTTTTCCCTTTCGGGAATGGGATCGTTGTGGATTGGGGGAGGAGGAGAAGGTTCGTAGTCTAGTTCTTCAGAAGATATAGAAGTACCAGAACCCTGCAAAAATTTATATACAATCAGTTAAACTTGAAATCCGAAGGTAACACTTGATATAAACAAAGCAGAAATAGCTTCGGAACTTACCGATGCAGTGCCTTGTCTGAGATTGACAAGCCATTCTACACTCGGCGCGTTATAACCTTCTACAAAGATGGAGGATCCTTTTGCAGCAGGGACAGATCGAACCCGCTTCATAGACAAAAGCCGATACATCTGATCAGATAGAGAAAACTGAAACCCCCCATAAACTATAAAGCTAAAAACGAAATCGAAGCTATACAGTTAGGGAAAAAGACGACTCATACCTGCGCACTACGATCGATCTCTGGGGCGTCTGGTTCTGCTACGTCGAAAGGGTCGACCTTTTCCCAATAAGGACGGCTCCTTTCCAGAACAACGGGTGAGATTTGGTGCTTTCGGGCAGTAGGAATGTCGATAGAGCATTTGTTCACAGAGGGAACCGCCTTTGTTATCACTCTATCCTTTCGGATTCCCAGCAATCCGTAGTCCAAACCAGCGTCAGCTTCGGCAACTGCAAAAATGAAACGAAGTATTTAGTTTCGGACAAAAAAAAAAAAAGAAGCAACTGTATCAATAAAGACTACAGAGCAATTTAAACGGCCCCAGCTTCGGCCTTCAAGTAATCACCTTCAAGCTTTCGGTTGAGACCGCATACAGCCAAGTACTCTTCCTTCATTATTAAATTGCTGTCAGGAAGCCAGTATTTGGGGACGGAATGTCTGCCACCATCGGGTCTATCACCCGAGAAAAACCTGATCTACACCATCTCTCTTTCGGTCGGTTTCAACCCGCTCAGAAAGGAGGCGACAATATCAGGCCTTACCAACCATCGGGGAGCCTCGAAGCGCTTCGGGTGGCCTGGTCTTGTGGGTACCCTCAGGAAGAGAAAAGATTTCTTCCATTCCTTATCGGAATCCGCATAAGGATGGAGGACAGTCTTCTCATCCCTGTTGGCAAAACTCTACTAACCACCACCCTCCACAGCTTTAGTGTTGGGAGACAGAATAACTAAGTGGTCCCACACCACGAGGGATGGTTTAAAACCATAAAATGTACATGCCGATATGTACGAAACCATCCTCTTTACACTCAACGGGGTCAATTGGGCAAGACTAATATTATAACACTTCAAAAATTGGACTATGAATGGATGAAGGGGGAAACGCAGCCCGTGTTCTAGCTGACCAAGATAAATTGTGATATAGTCATCATCAGTAGGGGGAGAACCAATCGAGGATGATAGCTTCGGAAGACGAAGCCAATAACCATCGGATTCCATGACCCCATACAAGTGCTCGGCAGCGGCAATGAAATCCTCATCCACGGCCTTTTTCAGCCACTTCGGGTTCACCTTTGACGAAAGGAGCCCCCGATTTTTAACAGGCGAGTCCCAAGGTAACTCCCTTTCTTCTAATGGTTTTTCGGGGGCAACATCCCCGAAGCCAGTTGAAGTGCTGGTCTCCTCAGTTGGTCCAACACTTCGAAGAGGAGTGACCGGAATGGGACATTCAGAGCTCCCACTCCCACCAACAGTCGCGCCTTCAACCGACGTCCCCAACCGGGGTTCGTCTAGTAACTCCGCCCATCGGGCGTTACGAAGCTCCTCGTCGGTAAGGTCGCGTTTGAAAGGGTCCAAGGACGAAGAAGCTTTCTTAATTTTGGGGGCCATTTTCAGTAACAGAAATAAAATCAAAGGCCTAAAAGTCTAGAAGGAGTTCAAATTGAACCGGCGAAGTAGAAAAACAGGTTAAAGTGCCGAAAGAAAGTATCAAAAGTGAACCAAATTACCTTTGTCAAATAAAGAAGACGAAGACGATCAAAATGTTGGAGTTCGTTTTTCAGAAAGTGCGTTGGAAATTGCAATGGAAGTCGATTTTCAGAGCACAGAGAAAGAGAGAGAGTTTGTGTGAGAAGTTTGTGAATTGAAATCATTTTCTCACTCCTCCACTATTTATAGGGGCAATGATTGAATACGTACAACCGCCCTTTGGAAACTGCACTATTGTGCGTGAACTTCAAAGAAGATTAATGCTCGAAATTGCCACCTCACTCTTTTTCAAACCCATTTAAATTCCCGCCAAAAATTATACCAAATTATTTTTGTATAAACAAACACCTGCTTTGGCCTTCGTCCTAAGACAGGTATTGGGGGGCAAGTTGTTTGGGTACCCAAGTGTTTCTACTTGGGCCTTAAGTAATTTAAATGGGCCGAGCCCATACGACTTAAATACAAACACAATCAAACACATTTATTCAAATGTGTTAAGGCCCAACCCGCATGAATACACGGGCTGGCCCATACACTACTTAATGGTAGTTACAAAACGGCCCAGAGGCCCTCATTACAAAGCCCACTACATGACCCTTCGGCCTTCGGCATTCTTGTCCAAGTGGCATCAAACCGCCTTACAAAAGGTGACATTTGTCTATAAATACAAGCATTTATGACAAACGTCAGGTAACTTGATTCTTACCAATTTTTACACATATTCTCAATCTAACATATTCTTAGACTTGTGATATATACCTTTTCTTACTTTAGCATCGGAGGGGCGTTCCTCGGACACACCCCCGAGGCTAGTAATCTCTTCTACCTGTGCACGACCTTCGGACTTCATCTTCGGACCTTGGACCTCTTTGACATTGATCCTTTCCCATTCAATCAAGATCACTTATTAGGATCATATTGTTTCTACCCGGTACAATAACCATTATCAAAAATAAAAACCGAAAATACTAAAGTTTCATACAATTTTACTATCAATATTATTGTCGTTAATTTGTTACCTTTTGATGTATTTGGTAATTAGTAGCCTTCTTTGAATTAGCCTAAAAAATTGATTTGATAATGCAGTCTTAAATCCTAAACTAATCCGTTGAATTACGGCATAATTGACAACTAATGAAATCTGTGTTTTAATTAAGAATGTATTACTCTTAATTTCAAAAAGATATGGTAGGTCACAAATATGCTGAAGAGCAAAATCTTGTTGTCCTATCGGAAACAAGCATGCATGATTGTTTGCCATCCACAATATAGAATGTTACACGATTTTTATTATTTATTTATTTATTTTTCTTTTAAAAATCCATAATACGTGTATAAAAGGCGGCTTTATTTATTTATTTATCTATTTTAAAGAAAATATTGAGCAAAAATATATGGTTAATAATGGAGATTTGGATTTAGCCATTGGCAATTAGGAAGGTGAATTGAATTGAAGGCCTTTACATTTGGAGTAGTGTGCAACTACTTCAGCTAAATATAACCGAAATTGAGCTACCATGTACCATACTAAAGTGTGGCATCAAATAAGTGGTCGCCATTTTAATGCAAATGACGTACGATTCATGATGTAGTATGATTTGCTACAAAAAAAGGTATGAACGGATGATTATGAACATTCATATGAACATTCAATGTTACCAACTTAGTACTTGCCAAACATTGCCTTTGGTATTATTGCTTTAACTAAGGTACCAAACTATGTAGGCAAATTGTGAAAATTCAGGCTATGTACAAGTAATACATCATTTTTATGTGATAATATTAATTGAGATTTATGAAAAATTGTACGTCTATTTATATAAAAAAGTAGAAAAGAACACTCCGATATCTATTTGGCATATAGATTTCAGTTATCAAAATTTTCTTTTGATATATAACAATGACAAAACTTATCAATTGTTGATCCTTAGTCAATTGGTAATTTGATCGATGATATATATGTTATCCTTTTTTCTTTTTTTAATTTTATGAAAGATGATATATGTTATATCTATATTTTATACCCTAGGTCATTTATTAATCCTTAATGAATGAAATCCTGAAGGAGGCGCCGAGGTCAATTGACTATATTCACATATGCCTTTTCTATTGCTAAAACGCTATTTAGACATCATCACATTGGGTAATTGACAAAGATGATTGTAACAAACAAGAGAATTACTCATGTTCAAAATTAACCATTCTTGATTCCGAATTTTGCATTTGGCTAAAAGTTATTCAATGATCTGACAATAGTTTCTCATCTATGTTAAATTCTTAGTTAATTTAACATGATCAGAGGTGGACCCATGCAGTCCCTGTAGGTGGCACCGGCCCCCCAACTTTTTTTCCCAACTAGACTCATTATGCACTATACAAATTTAGAAATCAATGTGACACAAAGTCTTGCTGCCATAGTGGTAGTAGCATAGTCGTCCATCACAATGATAATAATGATGTAAAATGGATAGGAAAGCATTCCCTTAGATTTTAACCTACTTAAATAACCACCCTCCAAAATTCAAGAAATCTTATTACAAATGTCACTAAATCTTACTACGTATAAATTTGCTTGAACGTTATATAACCTCCGTAAACATTTACTTGCAATAAATTATTTTTTTAATACTCACAAATAATGCCTCTTTGTTGCAAGTAATTGTTTACGGAGATAATAAAAATCAAGCAATCAATTGATAAATCTATATATACGATACTAAAATACAAATAGATTAATGTATAGCTGACAAGTTCCGCATTTCGATTTGCTTGTATTATGTGCAATATAATATAATAGTATAAAATTTTAGAACTATATAGAGTAACTTCAATACAAAATAAAAATATTGATGATTGATGATTTTTGTAAATATTAATGACTTTTATGTTTTTATAATAATAATAAAAATTTATCTTATAATAATCTATCTCAAAAATATATCTAGTATAAAAGAAAGTATATTCATAAAATAATCTATTATACAATTTGTATTTATTACATTTAAAGCATACAAAAAACTACAAATCTTATTTGCAAAACTGTTAAACTACATGTAGTAAAAGACTTATTTTGTTTTTTATATTAATAATTTTGTGCTTCTATATGGCGTCCAAGAAATACTATTTTTTTACTTTAAGATCAAACAAACAATGTTATTACCTATAATCTTACGAAAAGTTGATGATATGAAAGTTGTGTAATTGTTTAGAGAAACACTTGGGTCGGGCGAAATTGATAATCAGACGTGTTAACTATCACACACCTACTTCTTCCCCCACCGCCATCACCGAGAGAAGGAGTTAGTACGATCTTCACAATTTTACTTATATCCACCATTTTTAAGTTGGGACTTACAAATGAGGTTTGGAGGTGAAGTTTCGAAGAACACTATAGTCACCATCACCTCCACTGGTCGAAGGTGAATGATCGATGGTGATCGATGATCGATGACAATCAATGGTGATTATAGATATTGGTGATTGATGATCATGGATGATGGTGGTTGATGAATTTTGATAAATAAAAGATAGATTATTGATGATGATGTTAATAGATGATTTTAATACGAAGATGAGAGGAGGAGAGAGATTTAGTTTTGGTTTTTTTAATTCCTATTTTATTTTACCTTTTTCAATTGTAATTTATTACATTCTACACAAATATATAATTATTCTATACAAGTATATAGTCATTCTATACAAATTTACAACAATTGTATGTGCAAAATATTGCATTTTATAAAAAAAATTACAGCATTCTATATGCCAAATATTGCATTTCATACAGATTTAAAGTAATTCTATACAAAATGTAGTATGTTTATGTGCATGCAAAATATTACACATTATACAAACTTAAATAAAGTAATTCTAAATGCAAATTTACAAAATATTACATTTTATATAAATTTACAGTAAATCTATATGGAATTGCACTAGTTGGTCTATATAAAATAGCACTATTTTTATACTTTTTGTTTGAAAGAACTTCGGCCACACCGTCTTGCCATAAGACGATTTGATCCAATAATTTCACAGTTTTTTATGGGTTCTTGGTGAATTTCACACACAACACCTACCAATATATGGCTCCTTTTTCTAGATATATACTTAGGGTTCGAGTTGATGTCTACAAACAAGAACTTTCTACTTAGTTACGCAGTGTTGATTGATGAAAAGACTGAATGTTACCGATAGGTGATCCAGAATTTAATAGGGCTACCAAAAAGAAATGATTGCTATCATCATAGATCTAGAGCTTCCTTAATTTGTTTGCTCCAATCAAGGAGTTCGAACTTCCCTAATATATCTCACCTTCTTTGCCGGTGACACACAAAGAAAGAAGTGGAAGAAATCAAAGGTAAAGCAAAGAGGTTCGAGGATTGAAAAATGGATGAAATTTGTCCATTCAATGAGTGACGAGGAATTTGATAGAAACTGGGGGTTGCTAATGGATTCATGTGATCATGTTCAAGGTTTTATTTCCTATTTGTTGGACACGTAGATCACACATAAGGAGAAGTTTGTTCTATTATGAGTTTTGACCAATTTCTCCATTTTGCATGGCAAAATGGAAATTGGGTATTGGGAGCCAACTACATCTTTAAAAGGCTAGATAACAACACCAACTTGTGCATTTGACACATTGTTGGAGGTTCTGAACAAACATATCGAAAATGAGTTGATTGAGGACTGAAACCAGCTGCAATGCTCAAGACGAGTTCAAGGGACTAAGGGAGTGAGTACACCATGCCATCACATCTTCTTTTGAATGGTGTTGCCTCCCACTACTGTTTGTTTTTGTTAAAAAAAGCAGAACGACATAGGGGAGGATTTCTGGAACAAGATCGATCGACGATTGAATGTGCTTTTGTCACCTCTCATGAGCTTCAATGAGCATGTTGCATCCTACATCTTAGACAAGAAGAGGCAATATATGCCCATGACATTCACCCATTTCGGAGGATCCTTGTTATTAGTGATGGCAAAAATAATGTGAAGATGGTGGAAGAAGCCAAGCAAGATGCACAATTTTTGTTAATGGTTTTTTTACAAGGTATTTGTGAGATTTTACAAAGTACACCACCTACCTCTGCTATACCCACTGCAAGAAAATTGTTGATTTCCGACGAAAATTAAATTCCGTCGGAATTTAGATATATCTGACGGAGTTTAGTTTCATTGTAAATATTCAACGGATTTTAACAATTGCGACGGATTTTTGAGAAATATTTACCAAATTTTGTTTTTTGTAGAAGAATTTTCCGAAAGAATTCGCGACGATGAAATATGATCCTTTTGAAATTTTCGACGGAATTTTCTAGCGCAAATTCCATTAGGTAAAAAACAAATTTGGAAAATAAACCCTTCATATAACCCCTATTCCCTCTTCATTTTTGCCTATTTCATTCTCCTCCTTTCTTTTTTTCTTCTCAATTTTTTTCCTCTTTCTTTCTTTTTCATCCTTTCTTCTTCATTTTCCTGTTTCTTTTTTGTCTCACATTTCTTTCTCATTTCTTTTGTTCTTTCTTCTCTTTCTTTTTCTGTTTTCTTCTCTTTTGCATTCAACCTCAGTACAAGAAAAATTTAGTTTTTTTTCGATCAAATTTGACCATCAAAACCCTAAATCTAGGGGTTTTAAGGTTGAATTCGACCCAAAAAACTTTGATGGTGGTTGTTAATAAGGTATGTTTTTTTTCCTTTAAATTTGTGCGTTTTTAAATTATTATTTTTTTCAAAATTTTCTAGTTTTTAGTTGTTAAGTTTTTTGTTTCGACTTTATTGGATTTTTGTTTATAATTTTTAGTATTTTTGAATTTTTGATTCGAATTTATTGTTTCAAATTTTGGTTTGAATTATTTGGGATTTTCTTAGATTTTTTTTTTGGTTTTTTTCGAGTTGGGTGGTGGTGGTCAGTGGGTTATTGGTTCTGGGTCATTGGGTTGTGTGAGGTGTGGGTCTGGATTTAGCTTTGGGTGTCTGGAGTGTAGGGTCTAAGTCATGGTGTAGGAAGTTATGGTAGGGTGACCGTGGTCTGTTGAGGGGGTGGTCTGCGGTGGGGGTGGTACGTGGGATGGTATGTGGTATGTTGTGTAGTGATCTATAGTCTATGGTAAAAAGGGTGGGTTGCTCTGTGGCGAGATGGGGGTGATTTGTGGTGGGGTCGGGTGGGTGGTGGTGGTGCGGTGGCTGTTGTTGCCTCACCGCAGCCTTTTTATTTTATTTTCCTGGTGCTTGTTTTCCGTCGGAAGCTTAGTTAAACTTTTCCAAGTAAAATTGTTAAAAAAATCTATTGGAAATTATTTATTAACGGATTTTCGTCAAAAATATGATTTTAGACTGATTTTTTGACATTTTTTGACAAATAAATTCCGTCGCAAATAAGCCATATTCTTATAGTGATAAAAAAAATGCACATGCCAAGTTGAGTACACATGAGCTAGGTTTTCAAGTTTCAACTATTATCTGAAATATCCTTAACGACTAATAATAGTGTTAGTGGGATGTTATTTGTTATAAATTTAATGAACCAAATCCCCTTTAGGTTTCTATATAATGCTCATAGTACGTGATGTGGCATGACAAGTCAGCTGCCACGTGTCAGCCTCTGAGTGGACCACGTGTTCCTCTTTCTATTATAATATGATGACATGGGATTGCCATGTGGCAGTGATGAGTCTGCCATGAGTGGACCCTACACTACACGGCCACGTGTCATCCTACAATTGGACCACGAGTCCTTCCTTCTGTTATTAAATGATAGCATGGGATTGCCACGTGGCAGTGATGAGTCCGCCATGAGTGGGCTCCACACTGCCACGTGTCATCTTTTGACTGGTCCATATGTAATCTTACATTTGCCACATGTCAAGCCTCTATTCGCCGATAAAAAAAGAGCTAAAACAAACCATGGGGCCTTAAAAGCAGTGCTAAAAGCCCATAAGGCAAATGAAGGAAGGTAATTAAAAAGATGAGGACAAGTGTCGCGATCTCATTGGATAAGAAATTGTACTTGAGGTTATAAATAGCCCACAAAAATCAGATAAAAAGTACACTCAAGATTAAGTCAAAAACACTTACTAAAAAGGGAAAACTTCTCTCTAGAACTTCTCTCTAGAATCGTTTACTTGTTGATTATTGTGCACTTACTCTCCTACAAATACTTACTTAAACATCGGAGGGGGAAATAATCCTACAAGGATTATTGTCCCTTTTTTGCAGGTACTTGGAGGGTACGTAAACTAGAAACCAATCCATTCACGCATTNGTCCATTCACGCATCCAGTCTACGTCAGCGAAATCCTCACAGTCCCTATCCCACCTCATTGCTTTAGCAACAACATTTGGCGCCGTCTGAGGGGAGGATTCCTAACAATGACTGGAAGTGGAATTCCTACTGAGGATGAGACCAGATACCTAGACCAGACTGGCAATTATCAAACTGGGGAAGGTACTGGCTCACCGAGAAGGACACAAGAACAAGTTGATTTTGGAAACCAACCTGTGACCATGAGTCAGCTTAAGAGTATCTTGGCTGGGTTCCAAGAGAATCTGGCGGAAACTCTACGGGAGTATTCCACCAAGAAAACTCGAGAGAAGGTTGAGACACAACACCCTTCATCTTCAAAGATGAAAGGTGTGATGATTGAGGAAAGCCAAGGCCAGGAGAGATTAACTTTCCATGAGAAAGTTGAGAAATTGAGAAAGGATCGAACTCCGCTGAAAACCGTGCAGTGAAGAAGTACCCTGTCACTCCCAGATTTAAGCCTAAACGGGAGTTGGCAGGTAAGGAAGTTGGATCTAGCAAGACGCAAACTGATGCTAGAGAACTCATTGAGTTCAACAAAGCCATTGCAAGTGATGCTCGGGAGTATTTGGAGCAAAAGAAATCATCCAGCAGAGATGCAAGAGAATATCTTGATGCCAAGAAAGTCTCTAGTATGGATACAAGAGAATATCTGAAGGCTAAGAAGGCCTGGAAGGAAGGAGGTCGACCTGGTTCATCTGAAGAATCATCGACTAGGGAGATGACTAACTCCCATCATGTTTCCTTGGATTCAGGAGAACATGCAAGTCTACGAGACTTAATTGAGAAGAAGAAAGCTGATAAGGCCGATCAGTGCAGAAAAGAATAGATGATCAGGTATTGGGATGATGTAGGCACATCAAATGATCCTTGCCGAGAGTCAACAAAGGCTGTCTATAACCCTACGGGGGTTATTGGACAAAAGCCTAATAACATGATAATGGAATGGAAGACACCGTTCTCCATGTCCATCATGATGGCTCCACGTCCCAATAAGTTTAAAATTCCTCAAATTGAGCCATTCGACAGGACAACTGATCCAGAGGAGCCTCTGGCTACCTACACACATTTGATGCACTTTCAGGGTCCAGATGATGTAACTTGGTGCCGATACTTTCCGGAAACTCTGAAGGGAATTGCCCAGAAATGGTTTAATAGCCTCCCAGATCAATCAATCAACAACTTTCATGAATTGAGCACGATCTTTGTACATCATTTCATGGCTAACAAAAGGGAGAGGAAGACCAGCATGCATCTGGCCAAAATAGTTCAAGGAGAGAAGGAGTCTCTGAGAAGTTATGTACAAAGATTCAATCTGGAATCTTTGCAAATCCCCAATTTATCTGAGGGAGTGGCCTTTGATAACTTCTTTAGAGGTCTCTGAGATGGAACTTTTAAATTTGATGTTGTAAGAAGAAATTGCAAAACGCTGAAAGGAATTCTGGAAGAGGCTGAATGTTTCATTCATGCCCAAGAGCTTTGTGCTTCCACCAGGAAGGACAGAAGGGATGATAGAAAGAGTGAACCACACTCTAAAAACAAGGACCAAACGAAACATGCCACCTGGGCAACTAGGACATCAATCAAGGGAGGAAACTTCCAAAATAAGAAAATAAAGTCTAATGATGGTTCTAAGATAGAGTTCACCAAAGATCTCTATTCAGTTTTCAGAGAAATTCGGAACAAAGTTGAGATTGATGATCCAACACCACTAAGAACTGCCAAGGAAGATAGGGACTCAAGTAAATATTGTCACTTTCACAAAGATACGGGGCATCATACTAATTATTGCTTCAATCTTAAGAGAACCCTTGAATCTCTCGCCTTCAAGGGAAAAATTTCACAACACCTGACCAAATCTCAGGACAAGAACACCAAACAGAAGATGGAATTCAAGGCTAGTGAGCCTAAAGATTGTGCGGAGACCAAAGAGGATGTGGTGTATGTCATCTCCGGTGGGTTTGCAGCTGGCGGACCAACCCTTCGAGGGAATAAAGAGTACTTACGGAGTCTCTCCCGAGAAAGGTCACCAGAGATGGGGCATGATGCTAAGGTCAAATTCCCAGAAGTTATGATCAGTGATAAAGACCGAGGCAATGTTCGTACACCACATGATCATCCCTTGGTGGTGGAACTGAAAGTGGCCAACATGAGGGTCAAACGAATATTGATAGACACTGGCAGCTCATCTGACATCATTAGTTATGCTTGCCTAACAAAATTGAAGTATGATGTGTCTACCTTGGAACCTATCCATCATCTGATTATTGGTTTCGGGGGAGGAGTAATCAACTCTTTGGGTACTGTCTCCTTACCCGTAAGGATAAGGGAAAAGGAATGTGCAAGGAACATGGTCGTCAAGTTCCTGGTGGTCAAAGAACTGTCAGCGTACAATATAATTATGGGACGGCACACCTTGAACGCCTCCAGGGTAGTAATTGTTACACATCTCATGCTTATGAAGTATGAGTGTAACAACGGAACTGTAGGAACTCCTCTTGGGGATCAACAAATGGCCCGAGAATGTTATATCACCACTCTTAAACCTACTGCTTGGGTTGAAGAGGTGGAAGAGCCAACGAAGAAAAGGAAGACCGAGGGAATGGCTAAGAATGAACTAATGGCCATCCACAATTTGAGTCAAGTAACTCGACCTCAACTAGTTGGTGAACACGAAGATTTCGTTCTTGACGAAGTCAAGCCTGACAGAACAGCCAAGGTAGGCCAGGCCCCAGACGACCATTTTGGGGCAGAGATGAGGAAGCTATTGAGAGAGTTGAAGGATGTCTTTGCATATGAGGTGGAGGAGATGCCAGGCATTGATCCAAGTATAGTTGTACATAAGCTGAATGTAAAGCCCGACGCTAAGCCAATCCGTCAAAAGAAGAGAATTTTGGGTGAACTTCGCAATAAGGCAGCGGAGGAAGAAGTGAATAAGCTGTTGGAGGCAGGATTCATTAGATCATGCCAGTATCCTGACTGGGTGGCTAACGTAGTCTTGGTTCCAAAGCCAAACGGTACCATGAGGATGTGTGTCGATTATATAGATCTTAACAAAGCTTGTCCAAAGGATAGCTTTCCTTTGCCAAAGATCGACCGATTGGTTAATTCAACAGCAGGGCATGNACGGCAGGGCATGCATTGTTGAGTTTTATGGATGCCTACTCAGGATTTCACCAAATTCCTCTATGGGAGGAAGATCAAGAAAAAAAGCTTTTGTAACTGAAAAGGGTCTATATTGCTATACAAGGATGCCATTTGGTCTTAAAAATGCTCCAGCAACCTTCCAACGTTTGGTAAATGATGTTTTCAAACACCAGTATGGACGGAACATCAAAGCATACATCGATGACATGATTGTCAAGAGCAAGGAGATGAAAGATCATGTGGCGGACTTAAGAGAAACCTTTGAAACATTGAGGAGATATAAGATGAAGTTAAACCCAAAGAAGTGTGTTTTTGGGGTAACTTCTGGAAAAATTTTGGGCTTTCTTGTGGATGAGCGAGGGATCGAAGTTAATCCAGACAAAGTCAAGGCTGTGCTGGATATGACCTCTCCTCGGAACGTTAAAGAGGTGCAGAAACTAACCGCATGCTTAGCTGCTCTTGGTAGATTCTTATCAAGGGCAGGTGATAAATGCCATTATTTCTTTGATACGATCAAGAGAAAGGCAAAGGCAGGCAAGGGCAGCCCTTTGTTCGAATGGATAGAGGAAGCCGAGTCAGCCTTCATTCATTTGAAGGAGCCCTTTGTTCAAATGGATAGAGGAAGCCGAGTCATACTCTCCCAAGATTAATCAGTCCCATTGAAAGAGAAACTTTATTTATTTATTTAGCGGTATCAGACCATGCACTCTCAGCCGTTCTGTTAGCTGAGAGAAATGGAGTCCAATATCCGGTATATTTTGTGAGTCACGTACTCCAAAATGCTGAGATCAGATACGCTCTGATTGAAAAGTTTGGACTTGCATTGTTCATAGCAAGCCAGAAGTTGAGGCCCAATTTTCTTTCTCATAAAATCGTTGTATACACTGATTAACCGCTCAAAAAAGCTCTGTCCAAGGAAACTTCGGGAAGAATGCTCAAGTGGGCTCTGGAAATGAACTCATTTGACATCACCTTCGAACCAAGGAAAGCTATTAAGGGCCAAGCTTTCGCCGATTTTATAGTTGAAATGACAAGGACGCCTATGGAAAAACCAAGTATTGATCACTGGACCTTATATGTTGATGGCTCATCCACTCAGAATGGATGTGGGGCAGGTATTATTTGTAAGTCACCTAAGGGTGACATCTACAAATATGCCATGAGATTTAAATTTCAAACATCAAATAATGAGGCTGAGTACGAGACATTTATTGCCAGAGTCAAACTGTGCCGAGCCGCTGGGGCAAAAAAGATGGAAGCAAGGTCAGACTCTCAGCTTATTGTGAGCCAATACTTGGGCGACTATGAGGCTAAAGATGCTAGCATGGCCAAATATCTGAATATACTTCGAGAGGATGTGAAAGGACTAGACAAGTTTGAAATCATGCAGGTTCCAAGGTCTGAGAATAATAAAGCTGATGCTCTTTCCAAGTTAGTAAGCTCTGCAGTTGGTGAGAATCCCCGAACAGTTTTATGGGAAGTTAAAGAGAAAAGAAGCATAGAGGAGATGGAGGTTAACTTCATTAGCCGAGGAAGTTCTTGGATGGATGAGATTATTGACTACAAAACCAATGGAACCTTGCCAAACAATCCACAACAAGCAAAATATGTGAAAGCTAGGGATGCATGGTTTGTTTTATGGCAGGGGCAATTATACAAGAAGTCTTTTACTCATTCGCTACTAAAGTGCATCACCTCAGAAAAAGAAAAGGAGGTTCTTGAAGATATCCATGAGGGGTTTTGTGGCTTTCATATAGGGGGAAGGGCGCTGGCAGAAAAGGCATTAAGAACTGGGTATTACTGGCCTAGTTTGAGACATGACGCAACGTCCTATGTCAAAAGATGTAAGAAGTGTCAGTTGTTCAGTAATTTACCACAAAAACCAGCCAATAACTTGAACCCAATTTTGAGCCCAATACCTTTTGCTAAGTGGGGAATGGACATTCTTGGTCCATATCCACAAGCATTAGGACAATGGAAGTATGTCTTGGTTGCAGTGGACTACTTTACTAAATGGGTAGAAGTAGAGCCAATGAGAAGTATTAAAGATGAGGATGTCAAATGGTTTATTTGGAAAAATATAATAACAAGGTTCGGGGTACCTCAATCAATAGTGTTCGATAATGGTCCTCAGTTTGAGACTCCGCAATTAAGAGTATGGCTAGAAGATCAAGGCATCTCAGCTCATTTTGCCTCAGTTAGCTATCCACAAGCCAATGGACAAGTGGAGGCCTTCAACAAGATCATCATTACGGGAATAAAGAAAAGGCTGAATGCTGCCAAAGGTTTATGGGTGGACGAATTGTACAATGTCCTCTGGTCTATCAGGACAACAACAAAGAATTCCATAGGGAAAACCCCATTTATGCTTGTGTATGGATCGGAAGCAGTTCTCCCCATCGAAATATGTGAGCCTACTCTAAGAATTATGTTATATGATGAAGGGTCTAACTGGGAAATGATGAAGGCCACCTTGGACATGTTACCTGAAGTTAGAGGCAATGCTTTACTTAGGCAAGAAGTGTACAAGCTAAAAATGGCAAGAGAACATAACAAGAGGGTAAACCATAGGCCAATGAAGTTAGGGGATCTTGTGCTGAGGAAAATGAAGTCAATTGGGAGATCTGATGAGCAGGGCAAACTTACTCCTAATTGGGAAGGTCCATACAAGATCATTGAAGTGTTGAGAGATGGAACCTATCGCTTACAAACTCTGGATGGGTATGAAGTACCCAGAACCTGGAACGCAAATAATCTAAAAAAATACTATTTATAAACTTGGTTTCAAGAAGCCATAGTGTAAGGCCATGTGCCCACCTGTTGGATCCACGTTGATCAATGGGGAAAGAAATTTCATGTTGTACTGAATTGGCTACTGGCCGCAATTAATGAAATTTCTTCTTCCTCTAATGTCCGCCTTTATATATCAAGTTTATACTTGTTTAAATAGATGCTGATCTCAGCACTCAAGGGCACAGCCCCACACTTAACTATGAATTAAAACTTGCTTAACAGTTTTGAAATCAATAAGGGCAAGATCCCGAAAATTAACCACCGGTTAATACTTGGAGGTAAAAGCAATACGAGACTTTTACCCCCCTTAGGTGATTACGGATCACCAAATCGACTTTAAAGGTCCAAGATTCAGTATTAAGATGAAAATTCTTAATGTAAACAAACTAATAACAGTCTCGATCCCTATGTTTAGGGGCAATCAATATGGTTGATTGATTCATCACCTCTAAAGAGAAACAAACCAATCAAAGTCTAAAGTTTGTAAACACAGGGATCTCACTGATTGAAAGAATAATATAAGGGTTAAAGCGATGAATCTCAGCAGGTTAGGACATCTAACTGGTTACATATAAAGTTACCGGATGTGCCAAAAGTGGGTCTGAGCACATTCAATTAGGTCACCCAAAAGGGGACCAAACACCGGATGTGTCAAACATGGGTTTGAACACATTCGATTAGGTCACCAAAAGGGGACCGAGTTTAATGTTAAAAACACTAAGTTTGACACATCCGGTGTCATTAAGTAAGTTACATTCGGTGTCAGGTCACCAAAAAGGGACCGGGTCAAATGATAGAAACAGTAAGTTTGGCACATCCGGCGTCATTAAGTATGACACATCCGGTGTCATTAAAGTGCGACGCATCCGGTGTCAAGACACCTAAAAAGGTTAAGTCTACCAACAAAATCGCTAACTTTGACACATCCGGTGTCATGTGATTACGCCGGATATGTCAAAATATACTGTAAACACTTAACAAATATTTGGTTCATCTAAAATCCCTAAGTCAAAGTTGAATCTCAATGCTTATTTATAGGGGTTATGACTGATGGGTGAAATCTTTGAGAGGGATTTGTAAAAATCCCTAAGTCATCTAAAATCTCTAAGTTAAAGTCTTTGGTTCATTCTTTACATGTCAAATCAGAACAACTTATACTTTAAATCTCTAAGTGATTTATAATCTAAAGTTCTGAGACCAATGTTCAATGGTTCATGATTTGTGTTTCTATGAAAATTATATCTTCATGAATTCTAAGGGTTATGAATAATAAAACCTGCAAATATTTCTAAGTAAAATTACTTAGAAATATAAAACATGCTTTGTAAATGGATTGTATCCAGACCTGCGAAATTTCTAAGTAGAAACACTTAGAAATATATAGGATGTTTTGCAAATAGATTGTATCCACCATTGGAAAATTGCAACGAAAGTAAACAAAGTAAAGGGATGGATTGATAAAATATGCTTAAAAGCATAAATGTATAATACAATTGGTTTAAAAAACCAACGTTGAATAAATTGTTAAAAGATTATACAATACAACAAGTTATAAATTGAAAAGAAAAAGAAAAAATCAAGGAGCAGTTGGTGCAAGATGATCTATGGTAGTGGATGCAGTAGTGTCTGCTCCTGCTCCCTTCTTCTCCTTGTCCTCCTCCTCATCTCCGGCTTCTTCCTCTTCGTCTTCAGCGTCAGAGGGGCAGAAAGGGCTGGGAGGAGTGTCCCCACATAATGTGGCTAGGTGAGCCCTTGTTGCATAATCCAGTCTTTTTTCAAAGTACTGGAATGGGACATACTCCTCGAGGCCGAGTGTCCAAGCCTCTGCAATCCGTTGTCTGGTAGATTCTTCGCCTTCCAGATATTTTTGGACTGCAAATTGTCCGGCTTGGTTTAGTTCTTCCTCTTTCTTTTTCTCAACCTCTTCAAGCCGGACATTGGCTTCTCTTAGTTGGTCATTTAAGGCAGCAACCTTCTTCTCAGCCTCTTCCGCCCTTAACTCGGTGTCCCTCTTGTCGGAGGCCATCTGCTCCAAGTCCAACTCCTTCTTTTTGAGCTCCTCCAACTCGGTCCAAAGCTCCATGTTCCTTTTAGCCATGACCAAGTTCTGCTCTTTGGCCTGTCCCAAAGAAGCAGACAGCTCATTCACAACATGTGAATTTTGAGCTTGGATTCTGCAGACTTGTTCGCTTAGATACGACTCGCAGATGGTTTGCATTCGGGCCGCCTTTGCCCTCTCATTCTTGGTTTGAGCAACCAATTTTTATAAGTATTGAAGCCGAAAGATGATCTGTCAAAAGAAAAATCCACAAGTTAGCAAAAATCCACTAAGTAATAAAATGGCAGAATTTAAGAAACAATTGAAAGTTGGTAACAAAAGAAAGCATAATAAATAATTTGCCTTAATACAACTGTTGAAACAGGGACCTAACTGCCCATTAAGGATGCCCCTTAACGACTCCTTGTACTCTTTATCTCCACAGCGGAGAACCTCTCTAACCAACTCCTTCTTGTAGTTGGAGTCGAAGGTTTTAGAGGTAGAAGGGATGTCACCTTCCTCGTCTAGGAAGTCCTTCTCAGAGTCAGCCACATCTGTAGTGGGAAATGGAATAATTATAGCCCGAGGGTCTCTAGGAGATGTAATAGAGTCTCCAGAACGAGTACTCGAGACGTATGTTACAACGTTACGTGCAAACTTAATAACTGTGGTCATAGCCGAGTCGAGGAAGTCCAAGGGCATGTTCTCCCTAATGGCCTCCTGCATCCCGGCCGCCGGATCCTTGTCAGGAGGAGGAAGATCATTTGGATCCTGGAGTGAAGGATCTTGATCAGTTCCTCCAATAGTTTGGCCAGCGTGTCTGGCCTCATCCTGCTCGCCAGATACATCAGGCCAGTCTCTGTCTCGTAGGGATTGTCAAAGACAGGGTCCCTTTGAAGGCTGTTGGTCGTCCGGACAGCCTTGTCCTTCCTCTTATAGGGGACTTCCTTCGAGGAAGGACTCTTCCCAACCGGCTTACTTGGGGTTGATGCCGGGAAGGATTCAGTGCTGGCCAGTGACGCTGGCCTCTTCTTCTTTTGGGGAGGATTGATGGAGAGTGGTGTAGAACTCTCCTTCCTTTTCATCTTGGTAGGGAGAGCTTTAAGCTTCTCCTTACCCTTATCTTTTTTCTCTTTACCCAGCACTGAAGGTCGGGTATCTCTGGTTGACTGCAAAACCACAAAGATAATTCAGTAAGTTATTACCCAGAAAAAGCAATTAACATTCCAAAGAAGTAAACTTGTAAGAAAAATAAGTTGTGCAAATTTCAAAGAACAAATTTATTAAACTCTGACACATTCGGCAACAACAATTGATACCGAGTGTGCCAAATTTGCATTAACACACCCTCAACTCGGTGACTCAAGTCCATAGCCACATCAACACATTCGGTGACACAAGTCAAGACCGAATGTGCCAAAACAGCATTAACAAGAGATTTACACGGTCAAGTACTAAAAGACCGAGTGGTGTCCACATGGAAGCAGATTCGACACATTCGGCCTCAATGGAAGATGCCGAATGTGTTAAATCTCCAGGCTAACACACAAAACTCGGCCTATTGTCATTTAACCAAGCGCACCCTTTGAGGGAATATTTGACACATTCGGCGTCAGAAATGAGGCCGAATGTGCCAAAATTGCACTTACACACGTTCAACTCGACTTCGTAATTTCTTACCGAGTTGGATCACACGAATGCATAATTCGACACATTCGGTGTCATTAGTTGACACCGAATGTGCCGAACTGTTTTAAAACTAAATCATGTTCGGACTTTGAAACAAGGCCGAGTTACTATCTTCAAAATAATAAAGAAGAAAATATAAATAAAACTAATAACGAAAATCAACAGTAACAAATACACAATGACAAACAATAAGAAACATGTAAAAATATTTGGCTTGGTACATCAATGAAAGGAAACACTTATGTTTTTTAAATTTATAAAAACTTAAAACCAAAAAGAGGTTGACACATTCGGTATGTGCCAAAACCAAGTCCGCATGTTTTGCATTCGGTTTTCCTCATAGTGAAATAATATTTGGCACACTCGGCATCATGCGATGACGCCGAATGTGCTAAATTTTGGTTTACCCTTATTATATCCGGCCTTATTTGAGTAGACCGAATATAATCACAGGGTTGTAAATTTTGGCACATTCGGTGTCAAAACAAAGACACCGGATGTATTCAGTACTTATTACCAGTAAAGAATAATAATAATACAAACACAGAAAATAACGTAAAATAGTAAGTGAATGAATGCCGAAACTAATTAATAAGCAATAAAATTTGGCACACCCGGTGTCTGATAAGAACACCGGATGTGTTACATAGTCTTTCAAATGTATAAATTTATTTTCAAGTATAATGTATCCGGCATCAATAAGAATACTTTTTAATTAAATGATTACAAATTAATTATTACAAAGTATAATAACTGTAAATTACATTGTTAAAAATAAATAAATCAAAATAAAGAGAAGCCGAATGAAATAAGGGTGACAGGACTTTTGGCAAGTCCGGTATCTATACCTCCGTAGTTTGCCTCTTCTGAAGAGGCGTCTTCTCTTTCGATTGTGCAAGACGACGAAGAAATTCAGCCTGATCCATCTTGCCTTTCTTCTCATCGGGTAGTTCGTTTAAAGCTTTTTCTGCAAAATAAGACCGAATTACTTACACTTAACAAATTCAATGATAAAAACAATGCAAAAAAAAAAAAAAGAGAAAAGGTAACCTACCAGCATTACCACCATACACTAACCCACAAGCTTCAAGAAACTTGTGGTCAGTGAAAAGAAATTTGAAAGGAATCCATTTGGAGGGAATCTCATAAGTCATCCCTTTCCATTTAGCAGTTGTTTTTCTAAATAAATCTAAAATGGCTAAGTCATTTGCATTTAATTTAGGTGGGTTGGTCACTTTGCCTTTGAACTTAGGACTTAAGTTCCACTTACTCATCCTAACAACAAAATCAGGGTCTTCATACTTAATGAAAACAAAATCACCTCGCCAAGAGGTAGCCTTATTAGACTTCTCAATGGCGGTAATATAATCGTCATCATTAGCCAAAGTAAACCAGCCTTGTTTACATCCGGCAGCATTAGTTAATTTATGCATATGTACAAAGGCTGCCGAAGAGGGTCTAAGATTATTTAATTTACAAGTGGCAGCATAAGTTACAATATGATGCCATGAATTTGGGGTCAACTGACATAAACCTAAGTCATAACTATTAATTAGATTTAAAAAGAAAGGAAGAAAGGGAATTGAAACGCCCATGTCTATCATAGACATATAGATGCCGAAACATCCCTCTGGGGCACTAAGAAGGGAATCCCCCTTCTTAGGGAGAATAAGTTGAAAGCTTTTGTGATTAATAAAAGAACTACCATAAAGGACAATGTTAATGTCCTTAACGGCCTCCCATCTCACCAAAGCAGTCTTTGGTGTGGGATAGGTGGTGGGTTTACGTGAAGGTGCAGTGACCTCGGTCTCAGAATCAGAAGTCGAGTGTCCTGATTCGGCTTTATTTGCAGATCTCTCCATCTCTTCAATGGAGTCTGCTGGGTCCTTGCTTGTAAATATCCTAGAAGCAGTTTGTTTGGTTCTTGCCATGTCCTCCTGCACAGGAAGGAATGGAAGATTCAGTGACCCCAATGAAGAAAGAATATTTGGGGCATTAGAATATTGGGAGCCAGGTGATGAACCCTGACCCACTCCTACTTGCTTATTACTAGGAACAATTAAAAACTGAGTACAAGCATTAAGAGGAGAAGACGAACTAGAAGCTATTATAGAATAATTAAAGAAAAATAAAATGAACCTGGATCAGGTAATAGTTACCTGAGTAAAGAAGTTGCTAGGTTAAGGATCTGAAAACCTATTCACTGCCTGAGCTTCGCCTGAAATCGCCTAAACTCACCGGAAATCGCCTTTGGAAATATTCTTAAATTTCTACTGCTTTCTCTTACTACTTTCTCCCTCTAGAAAAATTCACAAATGTTAAACTGTGAAAATGAATTTACTTCTCACCTCTATTTAAAGGAGAAGGGTGAGGGTAAAAAGGGGGGGGGGGGGGNNNGGGGGGGGGGGGGGGGGGGGAATTTCCAAATGTAAATGGGCCTGCACAGCAAGGCCCAGTTTGAGTAAATCAGATGGGTGATGAATTATGGATTCATCAACTCATCTGAGGGGCAATTGATGTGGCATGACAAGTCAGCTGCCACGTGTCAGCCTCTAAGTGGACCACGTGTCCCTCTTTCTATTATGAGATGATGACATGGGATTGCCATGTGGCAGTGATGAGTCTGCCATGAGTGGACCCTACACGGCCACGTGTCACCCTACAATTGGACCACGAGTCCTTCCTTCTGTTATTAAATGACAGCATGGGATTGCCACGTGGCAGTGATGAGTCCGCCATGAGTGGGCTCCACACTGCCACGTGTCATCTTCTAACTAGTCCATATGTAATCGTACATTTGCCACATGTCAAGCCTCTATTCGTCGATAGAAAAGGAGCTAAAACAAATTATGGGGCCTTAAAAGCTTAGTGCTAAAAGCCCATAAGGCAAATGAAGGAAGGTAATTAAAGAGATGAGGACAAGTGTCGCAATCTTATTGGATAAGAAATTGTACTTGAGGCTATAAATAGCCCACAAAAATCTGATAAAAAGTACACTCAAGATTAAGACAAAAACACTTACTAAAAAGAGAAAACTTCTCTCTAGAATCGTTTACTTGTTGATTATTGTTCACTTACTCTCCTACAAATACTTAAGCATCGGAGGGGGAAATAATCCTACAAGGATTATTGTCCCTTTTTTGTATGTACTTGGAGGGTACGTCAACAGGAAACCAATCCATTCACGTATCCAATCTACGTCAGCGAAATCCTCACAATCCCTATCCACCTCATTGCTTTAACAACAACAGTAGGTACCCTTGATCGACAAACTATATTAATAAAATAGAAGTCAAATTAGTCTAATAAATGCCTCTAAGGTAATTTAATAATACGGAGTAATGGAGTAATAATATTACTAATAATTTTTTTATTTAAACTATAATATCTTAATTACTCTATGCAATTTACATAATTATATTAATTAATTAATCAAATTTCATGCAATTACTTAATGATTAGCGACCATTCAAAGAAACAAAAAGGGAAAACTTGCATCCATCTATAATTGTCGAGTGATGATTTACCTTAGAGTAAATCGTTTGATTTGGACGAATCTCAGCATTAAAAATAAATTAAAGCATACCGATGCCGCCTGACTTCAAGGGTGCTTTGACGCCGTTGTATGTCCATGCTAAATTGGACGTTGTCTCTGCCACACCTTACTTCTTTTTACCGTTGATTTAAGTTGTACTTATTGGAATTTGTTTTCAGGGTTGATGGGAAGAGATAGTGGTTATAGGTGGTGCATGGTTGGATTGGTGTTCCGGTTGAAGATGGTAGTGGAATTGGATGTTAGGATCGAAGTGGGGCTTATGGTGGTGGTGATGGGTGCGTGTAGTTGGTAATTGGGCGCTAAGTTGGTAGTATTGGATGTTGAGAATGGGGTTGATGATGGTAGTGTTAGCTGAAAGTGTGGTGAGTTGAGTGAAGAATGAAATTAGGGTTAAAAAAGAAAAACACTTGTTAGTTGGTTTTTGATCAAAAATTAATTTATTTTGTGCATAAAAATAAATTTTGTTTTTATAATTATTAACTAAGGCTCCAACCTTATCAACTTATTTTTGTTGTACTAAACTTATTTTTGCTGCACTTGACTTATTTTTACCGAACTCAAAATTTTTTTTTTTTTGGATAAGTCTCGTATACAGTCTGCTACACCATTTACAAATGGTGAGGCGGCCTAATTACTATATAAGCCCAATATATCTTCTTTGTTTTGTTTTTTGTTTTAAATTTATTACTTCTTCGACTTTCTTAATAATCATTCTTTCACTTTTCAAATTCTCTCTCATCACTTTCTCTTTCATTAAATTCTTTGGAAGTAGTAATTTTTCATTTCGTTCTCTCATTTTGTTTTTCACTTTCCAAATTCTCTCTCATCACTTTTTCTCTAAGGCAACTTCAATAGGTCGAGGGGAGGAAGAAGGAGTTGTTCCAGAACCCGCTGGCTCTTCTCTCTCATCACTTTCTCTCTTGTCAAATTCTATGTAATTTAGCTTTTTGTTTCCTCATTTTGTTTTTTTTCCTTAATTGTTTCTTCTATCTTCATCTTCTACGTTTTTTGTTCATGGTTCTTCAATTTTAGTTGAACAATGTTTAGACGCAAAATGTTAGTGTTAGAGAACGTGAAAGGAGTTGTTGTAGTGTTCGATTTCCAAAACGAAATTCAAGCAAGGGTTATTTTGAATTGTGTTGTTTTCGCAGTTTTAATTTGTACTTTTTTTGCTAACCCTAAGGGTTACTTAACTTTTTCAGGGGTTACTTAAGTTTTTCAGGAATTACTAATCTTTTTTGAAAGGATTACTGAATGTTTTCAGGGGGTTACAAATGTTTGTTGAAGGGGTTACTCAACTTTTTGAGGGGGTTACTAATTTAATGTTTGTTGAAGGGGTTACTCAACTTTTTCATAGGTTACTAATCTTTGTTGAAGGGATTATTCAATTTTTTCAGGGGGTTACTCAACCTTTTCAGGGGTTATTAATCTTTGTTGGAATTTAAACTAAATAATTTTTTTCTAAAAAGTTGAATTGTTTCTGAAGAAATATAAAATAGAATGAATGTTGAGGAAGGAAAAGAGAGAGAGAAAAAGTGGCGTCTTTAATAAGGAAAGAGAAAATTAGCTCTTCTAGTTTTTCACTCGTAATTTTTGGTGTACTGACGCTGTCAGGTGTTGGTTAGTTTGATTTGTTGTCTTTTAAGCCGCACCGTTTTCTAAGCGTGTGGTATGATACACGGAAAACTTACTCTGTTTTTTTTTTCTTATTTTTTTTTTTTTTTGCTGAAAATAAGTAAAATAAGGACAACAAATCCTAAGTTCATAATTTCATAAGTCGTGCATGGGCCGTGAATATACTTGCCTCCTCTACTTATTTTTTATTTGTACTTTATATCCACATTCCACATGCAATGTGATGAAACGCATACTATAAGTATGACAAGAAGAAATAATTCAATCCCACTTTCACTTTACAATTTCATACTCAAACACCAAAACAATTAAGCCCTTCTCCATCTCATCATTTCCAACTCCCACCACACTCCATCTTTATAAATCTTAACCCCTAAAACAACCAACAACATGGCCAAACAAATCCTACACCATCTTCTCTCTTTAATATCCATATTCTTATGTTTTTACTCTACAACTAGCATTTCCACTAGTCCCAAAGAGCAAATAGAATGCACAATGTGTGAAGCTTGTGAGAATCCTTGTCAACCACCGGTAGTTACATTACCACCACCTGTTCTACCACCGCCTCCACCTGCGCTACCACCTCCAAAACCACCCCTATGCCCACCTCCACCTTCTGGAATATCTGTGCCTGCAGTATCTTATTACTCTCCTCCACCCCCTACAGGTGGTGGCGGTGGTGGTGGTGGCGGCTATGGTGTTCCTGAAGGTGGCAATAGTGGTGGCGGTGGTGGAGGAAACGTTTATGGTGCACCTGCACCTCCAAATCCAATTGTACCATATTTTCCTTATTACTACAATAACCCACCTCCATCAAAAGATCACTCTAGCTCTACCTCCTTAACAACAATGCACTTGTTTTTTGTCACTTGCCTCTTGATGCTCTTTTCACTGGTTTTGTGTAGCCAGTGATTATATATTCCAATTTTCCTTGGATCTTAAAGAAGATTTGATATACATAAATATTATAATATATCATATTTTCTCTTCATTGATTTATTATATGCTAGACATAAGACATATGCCTCAAGCAAAGAAATAGTTAAGGTGATGAAGGTTGACTTTGCAATAAAAGATGGATGCATGTATGGTTGACCATGAATCCATCACGTGGAAGTTATAAAAATAGAAAATTGTTGCAGTATACAATTGAAGAAAAGAGATCAAGTATGCATCAAGATCTGCATTTGGTTCTCTTTATTTCTCTTTTTTTTTCAAATTTAAATGTAGGTTAATAAGTATCAATTACTTAGTAGTATTATATATACAACTTACAATATTATAGTCTTTAGAATGTTTGTTAGAATTGTTACAAAGATAATCGTGTTACTCTTTCATGTTACGTTTACCCCTTTTTTTTAGAAGAAATGTAATGTTCTTAAATCAAGATTATGCACTTATGGTGTATTGAATTAGTTATTTCCTTTTATATAGTAGATTTTTTCCCTTTCTCTATGGAATTTGAAATTAAAATACTATTACTCCTAAATCACTAAATGTACCAAGTATTTTTTTTTGTAAGTATATAAATACTCGTTAATATTGTGTGACTTTGCATGATTAATGTGAAAATTATGTAACGATAACTAAGACAAAGGTAGATAATAAAATAACCTCATCAATGCAAAATGAGCAACTTATAAAGTCTTAGCTAGGTTCAACTCATCTTATGAAAATATTATGAGAGTATGAGGAGTGTTTGTCTCAAGTGTTCACTTAAATTACGAGTCTAAATATGTTTTTTCATAATCTATGTATCATTAATGTACCAAATAATCTTATTAATTTATATTAAAATTTAATATTATCGACCAATAAAAATAATAAACAACAGTACATATAAAAACCTAAAATTGCGAGGAAATCTCATCTAAATCATAATACATAATAAGTGGTAACACTACAAACAGTAAACGATTGTTTGACGGTGCATATATTGATTTGTTTTTGAATGATGCAATAGATTCACGCAAGTACATGTGGTTTAATATAATGCAAACCGCAACAATTTTTGGAAGCATAAAAAAGTTTAAACATAAACAATGAAATAGAGAGTAATATATGAAGTTGCATGGTATGATCAGAATCAATCGAATAACTGAAATCGAAAGTTCAGAATTCAGAAAACAAGAAAAAATCACATGGGTCGGCATTAACGGTTATATGCATCATGTAAAAGCATTAAGCAATAAGCACCGCCGTAGGAATAGGGTACACTTGAAGTATATTACGTTTTCTTATGTTAATTTAATGCTTTTATGAGTTTTAGCTTGAATCCATGAAAGTATTCCCTTCTCTCTTAAACCAAGAGTTTTCATATTCATGATCCTAGATATTTGTCTCCAACTTCTTTTTTTTTTTTTTTTTTTTTTTTTTTTTTTTTTTTTTTTTT